>OX419340.1:29980888-30013388 GCA_948470475.1 Galaxea fascicularis | reverse complement strand
GGATCTTCGTCTACGGTTTTTTGCAGTTTATTTGGACTCGCTATATTGGGTCTAAACGCGCTCATCAAGTGATGGCAGCCTTAAGTCGGAAGCTTTGGGGGTTTATGTGTTCACGGTTGGCTTATTCGATTGTGCAACAAGGAAGGCTGGGGGAAGAAGCTGATAATTCCGTTGTTTCAGTTGGTAGAGTGTTAGTACAGGATGTCAGGGCCAGGTGTGGGCTAGTGACTAAGGAGAGGAAGGGGTAAAGAACAGACCAGTGATCTTCAGAGATTCTTTCACAAGGAAACTGGACCAGACGTCCAACGGAAACTTACCTTCTAGCTAAGTTGACAAATTTGATACTCATGTACCGCTGAACTGCTGTTTGACTGACTGTCCACAGTGGCATGGCCGTCAACGCTCCACCAATAGAAAGTGTCCAAAATGTATCACGAACTGTGGGGTCTGGGTTCAAACTAGAAAGGAAATGCACACACGTGGATAGTGAGAAACGCCAACTCAAGCAAAACGTTTTCCTCAAGAACATCGAGTACTTACTTGAACATCGCCATCCTCTGTCGGTTCTTATTAACTTGAATCACGTGATCAAAGCCTCCAGCGGCGTTGACACCCACAATGCATAGCGTGATTAGTCCCGTCAGCATCAAAATAAGATGGAATGCGTTGGTCCACGCTACAGCTTTCAAGCCTCCCTACAAATAGATCAATAATAAATAAATGAACAGTAATAAATGGATGGAACTGAATAAAGTAAGTATTCAAATACGCACAGAAGAACGTAATCCTTTTCAAACCATAGTCAACTACATGAGTTTTCAACAATCAGTTATTTTTTCGAGCGAACAAATACGTATCAAAGCAAGCTGTTCTTGAAGTTATCAGCGGTTTGACATACAAACGAGGCAAAACTTTGTGTTGACCCTTTCGCCTCGTTTGTGTGCCTTTTAAACAAAAGAATTTTTGACTGCAGACTCAACTGCAATAACAGTCGGAAACACGTCACCGAAAACTGGAGGAGACAAGTTAAATCGGATTATCGGCTTATCGTGTCTGATCGGTTGTAGTACGATGATTTATCTTGTTTAAGTAAGTCTCGTTCAGTTCTTAGTTAGACTTATGCAGATTAGTATACCAGTGTTGTGCTATATATATTTCTCACTGAGACGTCCCACGCACTACCACATACTGGTGTTTTGTTTAAAAGAGGAAACGGACTTTATCTAAGAATTCACAGCCGTATCACGACATTTTGCGCAGCATTACTTGTTAATTCAATCACAATTCCCTCTCGTACCCAAAAAACACTGATGCCGATCTTTATCTCGCACGCCGAGGTCGACGAGGACGAGTGTATTTCGCCCTCTTGTTTGAACTTGATTAAATATATTTATATTTATTTAATTGTTTTTTCAAATGTTATTTAATTCTTAGGTTCTTCATTGTTTTATTGTTAACTGAATAGACGAAACTCAATACCTGATCTGGGCGTGAGCACCATACGTCATTAAATGCTGTGGAATTGTGTTGCTTCTACGAATATTTTGCAAAAACGAAGGAAGTACAGAGAGCACTAAGGCGCTTACCAGTGCGGCGTATATCAAGCACACAACTCCAGTGGAGACGATACTAGCAGCTAACGGAACACCAGCCACTAAAAAATATGAAAGGCCCAAACCATAAGAGATTAGTTTACGAAGCTCAGAAGTATTTCAATTTGATAGGACTCCTACGCAACCAACGAGATATCCTCCGGGCGTTTTTTTGCCCTATTTGCGTGGCAGTATATCTTGACAACTGGTTTTAGTCCGCTTACTCAGAAAAGAAAACATTTTTTTCTGGAACAAAGTTTGGGCAAAGAAAATTCCTCAATAGGCCCTTGTAGTTTTCGATCACATCCAAAACAAAGCAACTTAACTTATAGCCTGCGTGGCTGGCGGTTTTGTCAGTTTTAGAGTACGCAGACAACTTAACTTAACATTGTTTCGTTTTGGATGTCCCAGTGGATAAGTTGCTCTGAAGCAAGGAGTTTTTTGCACCACTGATCTGATCGTGAACTGCAGAGGGCCTACTGTGTTTTTGCCTAAAGATCTTACCGGTACTGATGGCTTGAGATGGAACATAAAGCACCACACAGAGGTATAACAGCTGAAAGAATAGAAACATGTTAAAAGCAAGAACAATAACAACAACATTCACAACCACTGCTAAAAAGGCAGTGAACAAACACAATACGAAGTAAAATTCAACAAGCATTAAAAAGCGCGGGAAAATCTGCCGTTTCAATTCTGTACTGCTGCAAGAGCCCTTGACTACTGTTAATCAGTTTCGGTACCAGCTCAACGCAGTCATAAGAAAGCCTGTAAAACGGGTCTTAAGCGGGGAATAGAGCGAGGAGGAAGCGGAAAAGGAAAGCACAGAGAGAGACAGTGCGTTTCGTTCGCAGCCCGCTATTTGCTCGGTTTCGATTCGTTCGCTACGTTCGTCCAGTACCCCCAACAAACAAGCTGTAATGCTCTTCCAGTTTGTTGTGTAGATGATAAACGAACTAAAGGGGCATTCCGGTAAAGTTCCTTGTTTTCCGTATATTCACCACTTTTCCTCCAAAATCTCAAAAAAGTGGCTCCATAAGGTTGAAGTCCCTGCCACAGTAATTGTTTGTAAATTTTTGGATGATTTTTGGATTGTTTTGAAGGAATAAAAGTCGGGGGGGCGGGGAAGTTTAAAATTAAGGAAATGATAGTCAGCCTCCACAACAAGGTACCCTTGAGCGGACTAACTGGATTTTAGTATCACCCAACTAGTGGACTAATGCAAATCCTGCATTTTGATTGGCTACGCTACTAGAGGACTATTAGTAATAGTCCTCGAGTAGCAATCAAGCGTGACGCTTTCTTTCGTTTTATTCCCAAATAATTATTTCTTAAACTTGCATTTGCTAACTTGATTATTGCCTTTTCTGTCCGACTAGTTGGGTGATACTAAAACAATTTGACCCTTCGCCCTCAAGGGCCACGGGTCAGTAGCCCATTCGTCTTCGCCTCATGGGCTTGTGACCCGTAGCCCTTGCGGGCTACGGGTCTAATTGTTAATGTGGATATTCTTTTCTACCCTTCGTTCGGCTCCTTCTTCAGGTACCGGAGCAAAAATGACGTAAAACAAAAGAAACAAAAGACAGAACACAAAAGAAGGCCAAATAAAGACTAACCCCAAGTGACCAAAATACAATGCTTTCTGGCACCTGCAGAAATAACTCGTCTTTCTTCCATTCTCAATTCACCTCATTTACCCAAAAATTCAACCAGAATGCCCCCCCCCCCCACCTTAAATGCAAGCAAGCCACAGGCTAACAGAGTGGGTGCATTTGATGCCACGGCGGCTATGTTGAAGGAGTCTGTTCACTAGTTTCCTGGGAATTGAACCTTTTGCTGATAAACCAATATGGCCGCTGATCACGTGAGTAAACACCCTCTATATTTTTAAAAATCTCATTCAGAAATAGAACGAGGAAAATGTCAAACGGAAGCAAGTTCGATCAAATGAACCGTTACAGTACTTACGTAGGTTGTGGTGAAAAGCACAGCTCCAATGTACCTTACACCGGCAGAAAATCGAGCTTCCAGGTACTTCAAAGAAAATAAACATTTACTGAGCCTTATAAAAAAAAAATTGGTACACTCATGTAAATCACGAGGCGAACGCGTGGGTTTATTACGCTGGGAAACCCAAAGAAAATGCGGTCTGTTGCTTAACATGATTTACTGTGTGTCGTTTCAAAGGATATATTGAAATACTACTGACATCAATTTTTAATTTAATTACACCGTCACAACAAATGCAGTCCAAATACATCAAAACTGTCCTTGGACACTTTCACGGAAACGCTTAGAATCGCAACTGAACCGTTTCACGAAGTTACGCAATTTCCCACTCCTTGTCGGCCTTTCTGGAATTTTTTCAAATCCGCAATTATTTTTTTATCTTTAACAACCACATTTCGTTCGATTGAAATCAATCAATCCGCCACTATCTACAGTGATTACGGTTAACACCGAAAACAAAAGACATATCATCCTGCTTTGCGAAAACTACGAATTTTTTTTCGGTCTGACTTTTTGTCTTTCATGCCTGAACATGTGTCAGTCGTAAATGACAACTGTCATGTTTGGTGTTGAATTAAGGAAAACCATTATGTCATCAAATTTCTGAAGCAAAAGATAACTTGTTTGCAAGTTAAATTTTATAATTTAGCGTACATTTTTGTTATGAACTGTGAACCGTCTCATTAAAATCACTTTTTTAAATAACAAGTTTTCCTTGGAGCCTGATATCAAAACAAAAATTTGAAACGTAAACAGACTTACCTCATTGACAGAGGTAACCTTCAATCGGTGAAACATTGGAATAAAAAGAACGTGGACTATTCCGGCAACAATACAGTACGAAAGTAAAGCTAAAATAATGTACTGTATTCCATATGTGAAAACTTCGGCTGTGGCACCGAGTAAAACAACCGAAGAGAAATAGCTCGCTACCAATGACAGCGCGGCGAGCCAACTCCTGAGGTTCTTGTCTGCCAGTAGAAATTCATTCGCGGTCCTCTGTTTTCCTCCACGGAAAGCAAAGTAGAAACCAGCGGCAAGTGGGAACAGGAGAAAGAGCGCAAAAACCAGGAAGTCCTCTGCGAATTTCATGGCTGGAGGAAAAAGTCCCCTCTGAAATTGTTGTTTAACAGATTACTTCAGCGAACTCAAGACAAACACCGGAGTGATTGACCTTGATGTAGGTGATAGGGCCCATATAAGACTGTGATGCGTGACTGCGATATGATACTGAAAATTATGGCATGGGAGAAACTGGTTATCGTGACGGATGTGCGCTATTCCGCGGCTGGAGACCAGTAACTAAGTGCTCACAGGAGTTAGATGGCTCACAGAAAACTGACACGAGGAACGAAACAACCAAAGATCAACACCGCAGAACAATGGTCGTCCGTCAACGCTTATCTCATCATGTATTCTGAAGTCTTCTCCTTGGCCTTTGTATAAAACAATCCTATTATTCTTGTAGGTCAAAAAGCCAAGGTTTCTTTTGTATTGTTTAATATGACCGATTATAAGGTTACCCTGGCTTTGCGCCAGCATTGTAGCCAGACATTTTTGAGCATTTCACACCCTGCCCAGCCAGACCGGAAACAATGTCTTGTAAAAACACTTGAGTTTCTATGTTTGGAAGCACGCGATCGAAGAAACGTGCATAGGTAATAAGATTTTCTGAAAAGCAAAAACATTGCTCAGACTTTTAAGATCAGATTTTTGGATCAGGAATACGATCCCTTAAGCTGA
Organism: Galaxea fascicularis; assembly: GCA_948470475.1. Lineage (NCBI taxonomy): Eukaryota > Metazoa > Cnidaria > Anthozoa > Scleractinia > Euphylliidae > Galaxea > Galaxea fascicularis. Next base: position 30,008,043 of record OX419340.1, on the reverse strand, counting down.
TTTGTTAAAGATATGAACGATTCATAATTGCAAAAAATCATGCTCAAAAAAGCCTTTTTTTTAATTAATGACGGCTCATTGTTGAGTTTGCTGGGTCATTTAATAATTGCCTCAGTGGCTAACATCATGATTTGCGCCTGAAACGCTGTTTTATTGATAAGATTAGTTCACAGCTATTTAAATTGCAAGTAAGACCCTTTTATTTTCCGATGATTATTAAAATCTTTTCGCTATGACATCATAATATTTTGTGGTTTGTATAGCAACAAGTTGTTCACTTGACAAAATTACCGTAATTTCCGGAGATGAGGCAGTCTATATTGGGAATTACAAATGCAAAAGTCACGAATTTGCCATTATCGAGGCAAAATTACTCGATGATTTCTTAAAATGTTTCTTTTTACAGATTCCAAGTTGGGCAGGCTTCATTTGAATCTTCATAGAGAATGCTTCTACCCCGCGGCGATTTGAGTCAAACAAGATAGACGTAAAAGATGTTTCACAGCCTTTACTTTCGTAGAATTATTTCTTTTTCTTCTTTCGATTGCTCTCCAAAAAATATAGGAGGAGAGCAGAAGTCACGAGTATGATCAAATGATTTCTCATGAGATGATGAAATCATTACGGAAGTGAATTTTACCAAATAGCAGGATCTGACGCTCAATTTCATTTCACCAGAATCTTCTTTTCTTTCAAGTGCGACAAGGCGTGGTGCGATGCCGGGGAGGCGCAGGTTTCAACTAATGTGAGCTAATTGTTTTGCTGTCACATTTCTGTCTGGTCAGAAAGCAACAGGAAGGAACCCTTTACTGAAAAGTTGTACTTTTGACTGGCAGAAAAATCATAAAACAATACTCTTATTCAGGCAGATATCGAAGAAACGCCCGGTAACCCACGTATCGAACAAGACTTTTCCCAGATTATCATGTGGCATTACGGAATTCTATCGTCGGATGCAACCCCGGTGTTGGATAATTTGCACAGGATGTAGCTCTAAGCGAGTTCTCAGTTTCCAGGAAAGTGAAATTCCAGTTGGTTTCGCTCCTGTTTGAAAAGCCGACGTTTTTATGGACAAATTATCGAAAGCAGAGCGACTCTCGCAGATTAGATGGACTCAGATGAAGCAGCACAAAGGATTGCTGCTACTTCATGGACCTGCGTAGGTTGGAAGGTTATTAAAGCACGCTGCGCAGATAAAAAAAAATAGTGAAAATAAATCGACAACAATGAATGCTCCACACATTTCTCACACGTTTTATTTAGAATGTTCATTTACGCTAGAACACAAAGTGCCTCAAGTGCAGAACCGTTTGCGACACGCCACTGGCCCTCGTGCATGTGACCACGGCCATTTGAATCAAAATTGAGTATATTCAACCCCACAATGAATTATATTTACATAATGGCGCTTACTATTCAACAAGCATTATTTTTACCCCGTATCGTGTACCATGGTACGTATCAAACTAAGCAGTGCTATTTAGAGTGTTAGGCTGTCTTCTCTGCAAGTGATGTGTCTTGTCTTATCTTATTTGGGCATGGAAATGACAAAATCTTGGGGTAGAACTAATACAATTGAAACTAAGTATGAGAATGTACCCTATAAAAATCTTGACAAGGAAAATAGAGAACCCAAGTTAACTATAACCAGTCCATGGTGGATGCAATGGACATTACTCTACAAAAAATCTTACAAAGTACAAGTATCAATCTTTGGAGCTTCTTTCAGGCAGACAAAAACCTGGCCACCGTTCACAATCTGACCCAGCCCCCTAAAGACAATTTTTCTAAACAACAGCAACGTACGCTGTATTATCGAGGACATCACAATTTGGAATCCTTCACAAGAAGGTTACCAGTAAACAATTCGCCCATTTCCTTCTTGTCACCATTCTCCTGGACGGGCGGAGAGTCATCCCAGTTGATCTTGATCTCCTACAAGAACCAGAAGTTATAAGGAGTTGGTCAGTTCCATGGTCACATCGATGACGCATGTGTGAGTTGCGATAGATCCTCCATATAAAGTACATTGAAATATATCGTTATAAAGCTTTGGTAGGTTTATGAGCCGGTTTGATAAGAAACACGGGTATAGCATTTGATCTTTAATTTATAGCTGGAATTTGTAATGAATTTCAAAGGAATCGAACCCGAGGACGTAAACTGCTTAATTGCTTTATCGCAAAATCAGTCATAGTGGCTAGTGAGCCACTGAACAACGAAAATAAACAAAATACTACAGGTTATCTGGTTTTCGGATGAGTCTTCACTAGAAAATCGACGTTACTAAAAGCTCCAAAAGAGCAGCGCCGCGTTTGACAGCAATCTTCAAATCAACCTGTTCGGTTTATCCCAAACAAAATTATCAAAAGAAACTTCCCCTTCTTCTGTACATCTTTCATTCGGCCGTTTTCATTTTCGTACTTTGTTTTTGATGATTGGGTGATCTTGTAGTGAATCAGATTATACGCCTTCTGAATCCGAGGGCTCGGCCAAAATAAAGATAATTATTACCATGCAATATTTCAGCTTAAATGACCATATAAAAGAAAGGAAATAAAAAATTGTATTAAAAACGTGTTTAAGGTCTGAAAAAGGTTCTGGATTTTAGTGAGGAACGGGAGGGCATACTTAGAGAAGTATCCCCCAGGGTAGTAGATACAAATTCATGCATACGTTCTTCCTGAACGGAATTAGAAATGTAACCCTCTCGGTACAACAGGTCAATTTCAAAACAATTTTTCACGTACAGTAAATCGAAAAACACTGTTTACACCATGCGGTAACCTTGATGGCTTCAGTTTAGAATGCTGAATCAGTTTGAATGAATTGTTGATTAAATATGATGTTTGGTAGCAAGTAGCCAAAATCTTATCAAAAACCAACAGTCATTCTCCCCTGAAACCTTCAGCTGGAGTCATAAACCACTTCGTGCGAAGTAAAAAAAAATAATCAAACCGGAAGAATAAAAAAACTCTAATTTCATCAAAATTCTTTTACCTTTTCGTGTATAGGTCTCATTTCCTCCTCTTTAGCCTTCTCTATGCGTCGCTCTTCCTCTTCCACAAAGTCCCACTTAAAAGAATGACCAGGCAGGAAACCCATAAACCACTCCTTCAGTGGGAAAAGGAGCTTGGGATCGACCTCCCTCTCCTTGTCTTCTTTGCTCTCTGAGAAAAAAAGTGAAGATGCTCGCTTCATATATCGGATGGCTCGGATCATCTATTCCTAGCGACGAAGGGGTATGAATTTTTTTTGGCGTATTATTTTTTTATTTCTCTCTTTCGGGGGAAGGGGTGGGGGATGGGGCGGGGGCTTGGGAAGAGCAGATAAGTGGCAGAGAATATTTTCAAGTTTAGTGGCATTTTATGCGAAGGCGAGAAAAACTAGAGAATATCACGACTGGTAGCACGCGACCCCAGGTGACGAAGGGTCAATATTGCAAGATACATATCATATAAATATAACCACTGCTGAGGAAAGGCCCTGGCAAACGAGGACACATTGTTGGGGACACATCTTTGCTCAGTAATGTTTCTTGGGCGCGCAAACTGGGAAACATTTGTTGCGGACACTGAAATGTTTCTGAACAAAATCAGAAACTGTTTTTGTGTCCCGGAACCAAAAATTTGTGTCCGCAACAAATGTTGCGCGCGCGGGGAAACGGGGAAACATTTGTGTTGGCAACAATGTGTCCTCGTTTGCAGGGCCTTAAAACGTCCTTCAATTGAATTGCCCAGTTTCGCTGGAGACATCTACGCAAGGGTCCTACTCGTTAGAAACGGAGGTTTGAACACTTTAATTAACATTTAGGTGCGACTTACCAAGAATTAAACTCATTATGATTCCAACACCAAAGGCCACAATAACAGACAAGCCGCTGAACCAGAGATACGACATGCTGTATAAATCAGCGATGGGTTCACTAAAGGACACAAAAAAGCACACAGCGAGAAAATTCTTTCAGTTTTATTTTCATGATAAACGACGTTGGAAACGAGTAGAAGGAAAGGACAGTTAGTAGCATAATCTAATACTAAGTGAAATGAATCACTACTGAGTCCAAGTCGACAGCTGAGGAGGCGGTCGATCAACTGCATGGCGAGGAGACTTGTCGCGCGTTTCTCGAAACTCCCGAAACTTTTCAGACCTATTTCTTGTGCCATTATTTCCTTCGTATCTTAAAAACGAAGACGTTTCCAGGCATACGATTTTGCAGCAAATTTGCCCTTTCGTATCTTGAAATCATAGTGTAAGATTAGCCTTTTAGAATAAGCGGGTTGCACTTTCGAGAAAAGGGACCCTGGTACCTCCCCCCTCAACCCATCCCCCGGGGCTTTTGTTGTAAGTTCCGGAGTTTTCCAAGCGTCCTCTAGATAGCCTACATACAGCCAAGGAAATAGGAGAAGTCTTCGCTTAGGCTACCTCTAGACTATTCAGAGAGTGATTACTAGCAGCCTGACCCAACTCTGTCCAGCTTCAAAGTCACGGTTGCCGTCACGTCTCACACTGTCTCAGTTGAACTAAATGTTAGGCGGAGGAATAAATGTTACCTGTGTTCCTTGAAAGCATTTCGGATGTACCCATCACCCCATTTATCCAAAACGGCAGACGAGGCATTGTTTATGGTACCGTTAGGAAAAGTGGTGTTGGCGTTTATAGCGTCTTGGTAGAAGTCACATTCGCGAACAGAGCGGAGGCCTGGGTACTTGTTTGGTGGATATAGTACTGATCCAATGAACACCCACGTTGTCATGATAGCACCGGAAAAGACTCCAAAATATGCACCCTTGGTAAAGAAGGGACGAGGTAATCTTAATTTCCTTCCCTACTGGTCTGTTCTTATCGGCATTTTATTTACTTTCAACAAGGGTTTTGCTAAAAGCAGGCCCGCGGCCCAGAGGCCCTGGACTTTGAAGAATTTTTGTCCAGCGATATACCAGGACGCATACCCAGTTTTGCATCGCCAACATATCATTATGCATATGGAAGGCGGTAAAATGGACGACTGTGGTCCTTCATACGTCATTTTAGTTTCAGAACCCGATAGCACAGAGGACAAATGCTATCAACTGATGTAGTTTAATTAACCGGACCTCAAACCCACTGGTCGCATCACAACCCAAATCGCCTTACGAAGCATTTCTTGCAGCGTAATTAAATTAATCGTTGAAATGCAATTGGAGATACCAACGACTGTTAACATTTTGTGATTAAAACATACTGCGACATTCACATAGAACTGTATTGTATTCAGCTCGATATTGATACGAACTGAGGGTTCGAAGTCTTTTAAAACTCATATCATTTGAGAGTATTTGTCCTTTGTGCCGACTGCGTTCTGAAAACAAAATGACGTATGAAGAATCAAACCTTCTCCTTCGAACAAAATTGAACAAAAAGAGCCAAGGAATAAAAACGACTGCCGCGATTTAATGGTAACCGAATGCAATTCACCATCCTCCATTTTATTGCCTTCCATAATGATATGTTGGCGATGCAAAACTGGGTATACGTCCTGGTATATTGCTGGACAAAAAATCTACAAAGTTCTGGGCTAATGGGCTGCGGGCCACTAGGCCGTGGGCCTGCCTTTAGCAAAACCCCTTTCAACATGACCTGCCAGTGTGTCAACGAGCGTTGTTTTAACTTGATGAAACACTCTTCGCTAAATACATTTTAAATCGTAATCATCATCATCATTATCACCATCGTCATCATCATAATCATCGTCAACAGCATCGCAGGCATCATCATTACCTTTATCGCAATCATAACACTTTTTTGTCTGATTCAATAGCGAGAGGTACGAAGCTGACAGATGTAATTATGAAGTAATGCGCATCTATCTTAGCTGGTGGGGAGGGGGGGGGGATAACTGGCAACGGAAAAAAATCCCTTACCTTAGAATTAGCTCGCGGGACAAACATACCAAGGAAAAATATTCCTAAAAGTGGACCTCCACAGATTCCAAAGATACTGTACGCCAGCTAGGTTAGAGAGAAAGCAACTATATTAGCTTCAGCACATTGCAGTGGCGCTCCTTTGAAAACTGATCCAGTGAGCACTTAAAAAAGGAAAAAACTAGCCGGGTCTCTCTTCTATCCTACATAGGTCTCATGAATTGCCGACAGAAAACAGAACGATTTAGTCCATCTATATACAGAGACTGCGGGGCATATTTTGTATTGGGGCGGCTAGCTCGAGCGAAGCGAATGAGGGCCGAAGGGGCGAGCTTCTCCAGGGAGGTCCGGAGGCATACTCCCCCTGAAAATTTTTGAAATTTACAGCCTCTGAAATCGCTAGAAATGCCTCTAATTTTAATAATCAAGGTAGCGGCAAGTTTCCACAGATTCCTCTTTTTAGAAACATTTTTTTTTTCAAACACTTACACACAAACAAACAATTATTGGGGCGGCTAGAGCCCTCCGGCTACCCCTGCTCCGCAGGCCCTGATAAAAATCTAAGACCTTGATAACATAGTGATGAAACTGAACACAAAGCAAGCAAGCGTTAGACAGTCATACCTGCAAAACCATGGTACCAACATACTTCACAACGAAAGCTCCTCCAATCACAATGACACCAAAACTCAGCGCTGAAAACAAAGAAAAACGAATAATGCCTGGTGATGTGGTTTTCTTAGGCATCACAAGTCAGTATAATGTATATGTGTGGACGCCAATTAATCAAGGTTTATGTAGAGACCAAGAGATAGACATGATTAATTTACTTAATAAAAGTTTTCTATAAACTGGGACCGTCCAAAAGGGACGAAAACTCAAATCATTTTACTTAGCATGCCATAATCGCTTAAGACAGCGGACTAACCGACGATTTTGCACAGCTTCGCAGCATCACTGTCAGTTATATCCGGGACTTTCTTTTTGACGATGTCTTCCAAGCACACAAGAGCCATGGCGTTCAGAGCTGAGGACGCAGTGCTGTTAAACAAAGATATGAGCCATACTTAGTCATTTCCCTCATAAAGACAATTCAAAGCCAGTATGGTGGTTTAATGTTCTACCAAATACTTCGCCGAACAAGAATTCAGAGAGACGTATGATGAGTAATACATATTGACAGTTTTCACAGCTCGGGTTATTCCCAGTTTGCGGGAGACGGTCGAACGCGAGACTGAATTTTCATCATAGATTCCTGATTTGGACGACGTCAGATGTGTGGCTACTTGTAAAGTCACAAACAGCTCAGAAATGCTGCCGTTAAAACACAGTTTGAAGTCAGTTTGAGAAATGCCATTTCTTCAAATTGCGCGCGCCTTTCTTTTGAACACAGTTTGTCGATTATTATTAACTGTACAATGGGGATAAGAACCAGGACTCGACCTCAGAGCTCCAGCGTATAGACATGCAGTGAACATTCCCGGCAATCCTTTCAGGTGGCCAAGTTTGTTGATCACGAAGTAAGGGAGAGTCTGAAAGATAAACAAACAATGAAATGAATCTGTGCCAGCTCTTGAGACTTATATAACTTCATTGTTATTGTGTATAGTACGTTTTATTGGAATGTAATTAAGTTATTTATTTGAGACAAGTCTTTTCTGTATGTGTGTGTGTCTCGGGGATAGTATTACAATGTTATTCTAAAGTATGAAAGCATGGCCTAATTAATGAAAGGGCGAGAGACCGCAAGAGATGAATGATAGAACTGATGAATGACTTTCTGTCTGTCTGACTCTATTAAGATGGTTGACGAACTAAAATCGTTAGTCAGTATCGAAAGAATGTTCGACACTTTTAGCCACCTTAAACTGACGTTTAGAGCTCTGACACGTCGCTCTGATGAAGGCGGTTCTCTTGCAACATTGCCTTTTTTGGTTACCAATTTACTGTATCGACTCAGCCGACGAAACTGTCCTAGAGAAGGTATTTTACTTTTCCAGCGAAGCAGTTTCACAGTGTAACTGAGCGCCGGGGGCTTGGGGTGGGCCATGTGGACGCGGTCAATCGTGCTGTAAACCTGATCTGCAACCATTCAATTCCCTAATCCACAAAGTAGGTGGAGGCTTTCACAAACCAAGGCCGTTGGGATCGTTTGCATGGGTAGAAAGCGAGGTTTTAGAAATGAAAGTGTTAGTCCGCTTTGGAAGATTAGTCGTTTTATATGAAGTAGACTTAAGAGGCCTTGAAATAATGTTTGTCACCTGGTTCAACGATCCAACGCCAGACGTTTTACAGTTGCGGCTGCGGCGGGGATTTTCATGTTTGTGGGAAGCAGCATTAAGTACTTAAGTTGTGCCTGAGTAAACAGTACACGCCGGGATCATTTTGATCCACTTATAATACCTGATCATTACTGGTGATCTTTCCTTGCACATTTAAATCGCAGCCTGAATACACAGCGAAGATAACCAATCCATCCAAACAGCACAGAGTCACAATTATGATCAGACCAGGGACGTTCAACCAGACCGCCCTTTAAAAAGAAACAATACATGCACTGTATGGAGAATGGTCTCCTCTGGGTCTAAATCATGTCATGCACAACCAGAATACTGCAACAAGCTTTACGACACGAAAACTTCAATCCGCTTGTAGAATTTGATTGCCATCTGAGTTATATAAACAATATTCTCCACGTTTAGCTAAAAAATATGCTCGGATATTTGTTCGCGGACATTATCAGTTCCTAGAAGCGAACGGTTTTCCCTACAGCGAAGCTCGAGGAAAACTGTAAGCTTCGAGGCAGCTTGCCTTTTTTTTTTTGAGTTAGGAAAGTTGGCTAAAATTTGATTCCGGGTAAAAACATGGTGTTTTCATACGTGCAAACTCCTGGAACAGAAGTCACGGGCAATATTTATGAATATTGTATTGTTTATTGACAGTTGCACATTATCTTTAGAGCTGTTGTACCTTTGAGCCTCCTTGAATGACCTGATCGCGAGAAAACGCTGAACAGCTGTTTGACTGACTGTCCAGACAGGCATGGCAGTGAACGCACCACCAATTGTCAGTGTCCAAAATGTGTTCCGAACCTTTGGGTCGGGATTAAAACTAGATAACAAAAGAAACACGTTAGTATAACCAAAGGCAGTTTTCCAATATTGGATAATGTTGATTTGCGAGATGGTGGATCATGCAAACAAGAAGAATCTATTGGCTACCTGGAGAAAGTTTGGCCGTACTTAGCAACATAAATTGTCATGGCAACCTGGCCACGCAAACGTAAAAAGCACTTCATTTATGATGCCAGACGCTATGGACATATTGACATAAAAGTAAGGCCCGATTCAGACGCCGTACTTTTCATGAGCCGTACCTTAAGTACATGAAAAGTTCGGCGTCTGAATCGATTAGGAACGGCTATTTCAATTTGAAACAGCTCAGGCGTTCTTTTTGCCTGGCTTGGCCGGGAATTTCGACTTTGGAACGGCCTTGATTAAGACGCCGAACTTTTCCTGTGCCGAACTTAATGCATAAATTATTATTTGATATATATTTTCAAAACCACTGACAATATTGATTAGTTTTACTGCAACTGTATTAGGACCAGCTGTGGAGCGGCTAATTAAGTTCGACGTCTGAATCTGCGCCTTTACGGCAAATATTTAGTTTAATCCATTTTCACTGCATGTACAAACACTCAAAAAAGTAAAAAAAATGCAGTGGGGAAAGACAAGAAAGGAACCTAAGAGCCATACGCGCTAGTTCACCCAGAAAAAAAAATGATTTGCAAAAAAAATTACATTATTTTGAGTGATAATTGTAGTGAGAAATTGTTGTAACGTTATACCATGTAAGTAACATGCGGGCGATCAATATCGAAAAGCTCATTTTTATAAAACTCTCGGCAATGGTTGTGGTTATGTGGTCTTCTGTTATTGTCGGTTACTTAAACACCAGGCTCGCAGATATCCATAAACCAAATATATTAAACCACGGAATCGGTTATTCTATAAAAAGACGACTAAAAGCGAAGCTTTTCTTATGCTTTCATGAAATGTTAAACTGTTAATTATTACTTACTCGAAGAAATTGAGTCGGTCAAATTCTTTGTTGATTTGCCAAACTTTATCAAAGCCTCCAACTTCAATGCTGCCAACAATCACAACAATGATAAGCCCTGCCACCATGATCATAGATTGGAACACATCAGTCCATATAACAGCCTTCAGGCCGCCCTAAAGACAGAAAAGAAAGAAAGCTCAAGTCTTTCTGTGATCAGCAGTGACTATCATTAGCTTTTTCTCCAAATTTGTGAGCGTCTTCTCTTATGAATAGTTTGATTTAAGAATCAGAGAATAGTTGGAATATGGATTTTCAGAAGAACACACATTCAGAAAATGGATACTACGAGCAAGCTCTCTCGACTGCTGGGGGTGCCTTGATCCCAACCCTCCTCCTCCCCCTCCCCCTCCTCTCTCTCCAAGAGAGCAGGCTAGAAAAAGAAGGCTGTTGGCAGAGGCCATTTGAGACCAGCACTCCGAATATAGTCTGAGTCGAGCAACTTCCGACTTCTAACTTCATTGGAGGGCCACGCACGATTTTCCGGAAACGATAGTTAAATGAAGGCAAATGTAAAGAGACTTATGTCTTGAGCTTCGCCCAACGTACTTACAAGGCTGGTATAGAAGGTGCAGACAATCCCTGTTGTAAGTATAGAGGCAGGTAAAGGAATGCCAGCGACTGAAAAGAATTGAAACAAGATTGATCTATGAATAACAGCGATACACCCCCTTTGTTATAGTGCCACTTTCGTTTCTGCTTCTGTTGGGAAAGAAAAAGTGTCAATGACTTGTTAACTAAGGGAAAATGTAAGTGAATGATGCATATGAAAGAAATCATATGTGAACTGCGGATATGAAATTAAATGAAGAATGATCGTCATAGTTGTGATCGCAATTTTTACAATTGCGTAAAGAAGCCTGAAAAAACTTCAACGGGGCTTGAACCCGTGACCTCGCGATTCCGGTTCGATGCTCTACCAACTGAGCTATAAAGCCACTGACGTTGGGAAAATATGTTGGTTAATTGACTCTATATCTGGACCCACGTTTATTCTATCATCGGTTCATCATGATCGAGCTGGATTGTTTTGAGTTTTGCTCCTTTATCCGGCGGCCGATTCATTATAACATCTCTTCAAAGAGGTAACAAGGACCAAGGAGTCAAGAGGTCATTCCTTAAAATAATCAGACTGATAACAAATCAAGCACGGTATGAAGCGAAGAAAACGGTTATTTGTGAAACCAGTCACAAACCCTGGCTTTAAATTAGGTTTTACGTGGGTGAAAATTCATTGTGTTCCCTTCACTGTAAGTTTAGCCACTGAACAAAGATTTATGAACAGACAGTAAAATAATTGAGCTATAGACCTTAACATCATGAAGCTGAGCTAATAGTTTTTGGGATCAATTAATTAACTTCCTTTCCCGTGTATGGAGCATGACAGATTGCGGAGTGGAGAGAGGACTATGGTCAAACCTGTCAAAGCTTGTCAACTTACCGCTTAATACAGGTTTGACCGATCTAAGAGTTAATTAAGAAAACTGTAACAAGGCGAAGTATCCATCACCTGACAGATTGGCCTCAAAGAGTTCCTACCTCTTTTTATGCATGGGAAAAGAATAGAAATATAAGACCATTAAACGCCATATAACAATATATTTAGTGCACTAAAGTGGATGTTCAGTAGAGGTGAAGACAATTAGAAAATTTCGCGTTGGAACCTCTGAAAAGGACAGTTTTACGGTAATCAAGGGAAACGATTTCCGGGACTTGGTAAGTGACCTCTTAATAGAGGTAGACCGCTTAATTCAGGGCCACTTGACACAGGTATTACTGTATTTCTGGTATCTCACTTCAAACTGTGATATAACAAAATGCCTTACCAGCCTCTAGAGCAAGAGAAGGTGTGTAGAGAACGACAAACAGGTATAATGTCTGCAAATCAATCAATCAATCAATCAATCAATCATCAGTCAGTAAGTCAGTAAGTCAATCAATTAATCAATCAATCAATCAATCAATCAATCAATCAGTCAATCAATCAATCAATCAATCAATCAGACAGTGAGTGAGTGAGTGAGTCAGCCAGTCAGTCAGTCAGTCAGTCAATCAATCAATCAACCAATGAACAAACACATAAAAGAAAACGAAAATGGAAAACTGCCTCTATTTTTGCCTAGCTCTGGGTTTTAGTCTAGTGTTTTGTCGAGATTTCATATATTGGTGTTATATTACCTGCTTCTGTAATTCGCTTATATGCATAAGCATGCATTCGAAGCATGGCATTCGCGCGCTTTATTTGCTTCGGCAGGTTATTAAACAAACGGGCTGTTTACCGATTCGTAGGACAGAGATAAATTAACAAAACAGAACGCTCACTTGGAAGGGATTTTCAGGTGGCATGAAATAAGAAACGCCACGTGATGTCACGGCATCATGACCATATGGCACGTCGGCCGCGGCCGCCATCTTGAAAGCGCGCGAAAACAGGCCAGTTATCGTGAGACCAAAATAGCAAATGGCACAGATTTCACTTGATGGAAGAAGAGAATATGTTTGAGGATTTGATCTATTCCGAAAACTAAAGCAACGACGACGATAACGGCAAGGAAAACGTCATTTCAAATTATAACTTCTCGTCTTTGTGACTTTTTCGCGATTATTCAAATTAATATGAAAACTGCTGGCGAGCTGTCCAGGGTCTAAATTACTGTGAACGGTGTTAAAGCAAAGAAAGCAAAAGAAAAACTTGCCGTCATGCGCTCACGTTCTCGTGAAAACCTAAACTTTGGTCATTTGTTTTGCAGAGGACGGCCAAGACTGAAATGTACCAAACTGTATAACGCACGTGCAGAGTATTGTTTTGGCTCATTAATCCGGTTGTTTTGTGGCGTTCTCGTTGCAGCCGTCGTCGTCGTTGCTTAAGCTCCCTATTTGGTTAAACGCCAATGGGCGACTAATTTGTTCTTTTTTTTGCGGTATGAAACGATCTGTTATGCGATGAAAGGAAACACTGAAACGAAAGAATATTGACGGCTTGTTTTCAATATCGAAAATATCTCACGTTCATACTTACATATTCCATGATGAAAAATGCACAGCCCACCATTCTGACTCCAACAGAGAAGCGTCGCTCCAAGTACTAAAAAAATAGGCACTGATTTAAGCTTATATACAATCGGCGCTACTTCAATCAGCACTTTGCCATCAGTTCTTACTTTTTCGGTTTTTATCTAAAAGCAGGGGCCCGGTACAATGTATCTATCAAAGGTTTGGGTTTGGGAAAAGGGAACGGATGCCGGAAGTTTGCACCACTGAAATCTGTTTCACTTATTTTGATCATAAGGTGTAAGTTCAAATAATCATAAAGGGTTAATTTACTTCTACTTACCTAGAGCGTGTTTCGCTCATCGAGACCATACTTTGCTAATGACGTCGAAATTTTGTGGTTGCTTTTAACGTTCTCCAAAAGGGAAACGGTGTACTTAAATCAAAATGAAGCCGCAAATATGAGCACTTCTCGAACTATGGTAGAACAGAGCTACTTCCTTATAGCTGCCTTCTACACGACAACTGGTATCTTAATTAATAGAGCAATAAGAATTTGCTCTATCGCGACCAACACCTGGGTTATTTTCCCAAATATTGTTAGCATGCTACAAAAATATCAATTGCAGCGCAAGATTACATAATGATCAGTAGAACTGAAAAACTATCTGCCTTAATATGCTACATTTGTTCTCTCTTATTGTGCAATGGAGCATAACAGCATCCTTCCTTCATAATCAAAGCTCACGTCTCTTGCCACAATTGCTTTATTTTTTTACCGTAGATGTGTAGAGAGACGAATTCCACAAATAAACAAACTGATCTGAAAACTGAGAGTCAATGTGAAATTGATGCAAAATAAATGAACTTAAGCTTACCTCATTAGCGCAGGTAATATTCACACGTCTAAACATTGGGACGAAAACAACAGCCACTGTACCGCAAATGATGAAGTACGAAACGATCAACACGTAGTATTGCGCGCCGTATGTATAGATCTCAGAAGGTACGCCGAGTAGTGTTATAGCCGAGAGGTAGGACACTAACAAGGAAATCGCTACTGGAAACTGGCGCATTTTGCGATTCGCCAGAAGATATTCGGCCGTTGTTTTCTGCTTTCCTCCCGGTCCGCAACCATACCATATCCCGATCAAGGCCGAGATCAACAACATTATGGAGAAAACGACATAGTCGACAACGCTAAAGCGATCGTTGGCCATGTTCAGTAGAGCCAAGTAATCGCTGCAGCGACGGCCTGAAGTGAGGGTGCAGCTTGCAGGGAGGCTCCGTGCCGGTCGAAGAAAGACGCGTCAGTAAGTCAAGCGTGATATGCAAATCAGACGAAATCGTGACATTGGTTAACTCGAATTTGCATCCAATCACGTACAGAGAGCCGGAACCGGTATCCCATTAATCCAATTTTAGGTACATTTAATGGTTTTCCAGCTACTATACCCTAACCCGGGACTCTATGGAGGCACGAATAAGCCACGTGATTTGTTCCCTTTGATAACCTGATCCCATTTCACGCGATGCACGGGTCATGTCACAAATACAAAACTGTCGGTAATATATCCAAGTCTCCAGCCCAAACCCACCTCACCTCACCCCCATAATTGACAAGCCAACAGCTCTTTTGTGTAGGCGGCAATCACACATTTGCGGTTTGTAAGTGAATGTTTTCTCGCATGTCCGCATCACTCAGGGAGAAGCGTTTTTGCGTCTATGCATTGAGACTCGAGCTTTCCCACTAGATTGTCGCTACGCCTCCCCGACATTTTCACGCCGTCAGGTCCCCTTCACTGTTCACTTCCTGAACGCTTATCTCTTTCTTAATCGATGCTTAAGCAAGCTCGCTTGTTTTGACACTAATCTCTGTGGTTACTCAAAAGGTTCCGGCAAAACAGATTTAAATTCTGACTTCTGAGGTAACTTACTCTCAAATTGAATCTACGATGTGAAGGTAAACGGAAAAAGAGTAAACGAATACGTGGTTCCCTTCATGTATCGGTAACCTCTTTAGCCAGACAATACAACCACACTGTGAAGGCGAACCCGGCGAGCAAATGAAGAATGATTGTAAACGTGAGTGAACTCATGTTGACCTGGTGAGCAATCAATCTTTTTAAAATAGACTAATTACGTGTTTCTCGTTTCCGTAACACGTACTCATCCGAGCTACCCAAGTACACGCACATAACTGAATAAATTTTTTACTGATTGGGCTAAGGTTTAAGGTGACCGTAGAACAAAATAAAGAAGTCATTCAGAGCAGCTGTGTCTGCGAAACGAGCAGTTTAGGGAGGGCTGAGTAAGAGCGACGCTTCCCCAAGCCTACTCCCTGTTAGGAACGGGGAATGCGCCTGAAAAAAAAAAACGGGTTTAGATTTTGACCATTATGAATTATGGTCTTATATCGGGTATCGTTTTCACTGAAGGGAACAACGACAGCGTATAAAAATTTCATTTCAAATCCAAATGAATAATAGAGAAAGAGAAGTAACCAAAATATATCATTCGAGCTGAATTTTGGCTAATTCTTTACTGCCGCACTTCACGCTACAACAAAGCTGGTATGAAAATTTGTAACCGCAACGCAGCCGTTTCTCGAAGTTCCCGATAATAACCGGGCCCGTTAAGCAGTTTTGTTCTCCATTCCAGATGGGAGTTTCAAAAGCCTTGAAAATTATGCGGTAAAGTTATCAGCTAAAGAAAAAATTGGACTTCATTAGTGGTCAGAACACATTCTACTTTTATTGGGATATAAGTTCAAAATATGGTTTGTGGGTCCGTTAAGTTACTGGGACTTTCGAGAAACGGGTCCCTGGTTTGAAAATGGAATGTTTTGGTCAAGAGTTTGGAGAACCGGGCGGTACACACCTACCACTGACGAATTCTGAGGAGCCCCCCTCCCCGGAGGGGGGGGGAAGTCCACTTGGAACTGGCGATTGTTCTCAGAAATAATGCGGTCTACTTGCGTAGCCTGTGGATTTGAGGGGAATGTTTCTTACTCTTGTGATGATTTCAGTTGCGATAATTTATGCAATTTAGGTACGAACTCGTGCCGCTCTGACGTAAGTTTGATTTCAGTTTCAAAAATTTAGTAAACTTTTCAGTTTTGCTACTTTTGTGAACTTCTGTTTACTGATCAGCAAAACTGCTATAAGTACTCTGACAAGCTTCAAGGCTATACTTCGCTCCATGGAGAGAAATGAAACACAAACAACAATGATCTCGTAACCAAAAGGCTCTAAAATCGTCTATCTGCGACGTTGCGACCATACTTCTTTCTATTGGGATACGATATTATTCAAATCCTTTCATGCCCTGCATTCCTAAACTAGTTTACAGTGTGATAAGAAAGAACACAATTGTCTCGATACGTAGGTTCGTATTTGAGCCAACATCGCACGGTAACTAAACCTAAGTGTCCAGTCGTATGACTCCGGATATCAAAATATGATCTACAGACACGTGGGCCAAGAAATTCGTGATGTTGGTCCTCCGATTTGTCTAAGACTAGATGGAAACGTTTCCGAGAGCCAGATCTTCGTCAAGCTGTCAGTTCAATGTCAGTTGCTAACCCAAGTTTCTTCCACGGACCGGTGTGCTTTGAAGCCGTCTCACTGTAACTTAGGAATTTTGTGGGTCGTTTTGTCTTGCTATTGCATGGTGCTCAACGGGTTCACACATTTATGATCAACTCGACAAGCTTGCTCGGAGGCCGGCTAAGTTTTGCGGTGCCATTTAATGTGATTTTACTTACAGGCTTAATGTACGTGGCGTCGCTGTTTACTCCCGCACAATACCATGGAGAACGCCAATCAAGAGTTCAGCTCAGTGTTGGTGAATGGCAGCGCATTACACTGTTTACTGTTTAATTAGCTAGATGCTTGGTGGTTTACTCATTTAAAATGATCGCGGTGGTATAGTTTGTATCATCTGGAGTGTGCCGACATGGCCCAAGGCAACCCACCAGCAAATTCTCTCTTTCTTAGCGCCACGGCCAGCGCAGCAGACACTGAAAATAAGACACCAAGAAATGGCGGACAGGCCATAAATATCGATAGTGGCTGGGATGTATGGCTCCCTATGTTGCCTCAACTCGATGAACTTCCTTGGACGCTGCAAGACATTGCAAAGGTTCTACGACTAGGGAGGACGCGGGAAAATTTTCGCGCTATTACGCCGCAGGCTGTAGAAAGGGTGTCCTTTCTCTTACAAAGACCTTTGTTGCGGATTGTACGAGAAGTGAAGCGACTCTCGGTTCGTTATTCCAAATGCTCGAAACAAGAAATTCAAACAAGCATACGCCTCGTGTTGTCGTTATCAATGGCAAAAAACTGCTTAATCTTAGCGTCCAAAGCGCTTTCTTTGTACTTTATGTCCACGGACAGATTTCGCCGATCTAAAAGGACGCGAAGCGGGCTTATCTTGCCTGTTGGCAAAATGTTTCGCTGGTTGGTGAATATGAAAGTTGCGTCTCGTATCTATGACGCAGGAGTAATTTATCTCAGCGCCTGTTTGGAATACATTGCTGAAGAGCTTGTCTATAGAACCGTCACCAATCTAGGTAATCATTGTTATCTCTTAATTAATCATGCTAATTATAATTGTGGACAGGAAAGGGGACAATGATATGTTTACTTATCAACACTGTCTTATGAAAAAAAAATTATGTGTATATCACGGAATATGTATAAAAACACAACACAAAGGTCCTTGGTTTTAGACCATGTTGAAGAAGATGAGTTCAGATCTTGATAAACCACCACGAGTCATGCCCTATTTCGTTTCAACTTAAACCATTTAGTGTGATTTACGCTTCTCTATTCTTATTACATTTTGGCTACAGTTGACATTTTTCTTTGGTCCCCCATAGTCCACTGAAAATCATCATCATCGATGTTAGCCGGCGGCTGATAATTTCAATATTGATCTCGTTACAATTAGCTGTCAGTTATAAGTAATGGTAATAGGACTGAGTGGGGTCCAATTCGGTCTGTAATCATGCGAGTGATAATAAAATCGAACGACCGCGCAGCGGGAGTCCGAGTATGATTACAGATCGAATTGGACGACACAAAGTCTTATTACCATTACTAATCATAAAAATTACAACTTCTGCGAAAAGAAGAAGAGCCAAGTTATAAAAGGAAGGGAAATTTTGCATTAAAAGACTGACAAAGGAAGCGTATTGAAACTAAGGTGGTGATTGGTTGATTTAAACTACAACTGTGGATGTGATTGGTTGATTTAAAATACTACTTTGAATGTGATTGGCTTATTAAACTGTCCGATAACAAACTGTCTAATTGCAAACTGTCCGATAACAACTTGGCGAGTGAATTACTAATTGTTATGATTATAACTGTAACTAAACCGTCAGCTGAATGGTGCTTTCCGGCACTTGAGTCTTAACCTCCTAATGTGGAAGGCAAGCTACGAGTGTACCGGCAAACAAAAAACGAAAGCGTTACCTTTAGCCGAGTGATAATTAAAAGGATTTACCGAGACGATCTCACGAACAAATTGATCGGAAAGAAGAAAAGTAAAGCTGATCACCCCTCAAATTAGCATAATCTCAAAACCAGGTTCTAGGAGACCTATATTTTTCTGTTCACGATTTTGACTCGAGTGCCGCCTCTCACCTCTCTAAGGTCTTTTACTGAGCACACTCATTTGGCACAATGGAAGCCAAGCAGTTACTAATGAACGGACGGTTCTTCGATTTACCTCATTTAAGTTTTTCGACATGATTTTGTTTAGAACTGCGACCGATATTCGTTGTCATACTAGCCATGCAATGCTTTCAGGGTAGTACATCATGGACTATTATAATCCCACGAGTCTCTCCCATTTTCTTCAGTTGGTATATATACGAACTTTTACACGTAAAAAGGCCCATCCAATAGGCCATATTCGTATTCTCGGTATTGAACTGGATCTAGCATGAAGTGGAGGCTCTTGCGGGGGAATCTTTTCATATGTAAATGTATTCTCCCGCAAAAGCCTCCACTTCATGCTAGATCCAGTTCAATACCGAGAATACGAATATGGCCTATTTATGCAGTGAAGGATGGGAAGCCGTTGGGTAGAATGCCGACGGGTATTTATACCACGGCTTTCCTGCTTCTCATTGGCTGTATTACAATGGCATCACATATATAAATCATACGCTGTACGAAATTATTTACATTTTTGCAGATGGAATGGACCAAGTGACACCGGAGGTACTTGAGGAATGGATCAACACGGATGTGGATTTCTGGGGAATATTCCAACCTTATTATCACCTTCTGTCTGGCAGAACTGCCTTTGGTATCACACAGACCATCGAAGCTTACGCTACCCCCAAAAAAGGTACGTCTGGAAAATTACGCGAATTACTTCGAGCATAGTTGTAAAATCAACGAAACTAGAAGAAATAACTTTTTAAACAAAGTAAAACTACTCCTGAAAAGTAATTACATATTGACACACATGTGTGAGTGATCCGATGGACAGGGATAAAGCAAATCCGCCTTGACTACCATGTTTCCTCGGTAAAGTCTAACCAAACCCACCAACAACTTTTATTATGAACAAGGTCGCTTCAAGCTCCTCCTTTGTTAGCAAAACCGTCCTTAGATGTGTCAGTGGCCGGAGTCATTGTACGTCAGTGTCGTGATTTTTTTTTTTTGGGGGGGGGGGGGGTGTTAACAAGGCTTACTGCACCGTCTCTTTTGTAAGTAGATCTTTTCCCTTTTACTATACGTGCCTTTATTGTAATGATGTGAAAATAAAATAAGCAAAAAAAAAAGTTAATAAAAAATGTTTTATCGGTTGCGCCAAAAAAGTAACTAACAAACGGAGAAACATTGTGACGACAGTAAGACTCATTGTGGTGTTACAGAGCCTCATGTGCAAAGCAATCACGTTTGCAATCACAGTTTAGGTACTGCACACACAAAAAAAGGACAGTAAAAATTAAGCTCCGTTCTGTTTTTCACGCTTGAGTAGTCGGCATGAATTTGGTAATAAGACTCATTAAAACAAAGGGTAGTAATTTAGGACGTTGAGGAAATGAAGCATTTTAAAACGTAGATGAAACCATTACAAGAGAAAATACTTGCATGCACTACTCGGCGCTGCTGGTTACGTGTGCAAATAATCAAGTCTGTTGGCAAGTTATTCAGTACTGCTGCTCACATGAGTAAAGTAAGACGTGTTTATTGTTTTCCTCAAAGGTCTAGCGTCAAACAGCCCCAAGGTAGGATCTCCCGGACGGAGAGGACTGGACAAATCCTTAGCAACCACTTGTGTGACATCAGTAGCTGAACTTAGTGACCTTGTGTTGCAGACTAAAAAACGCTTCGCGGAGGTGTATCACAGTGAGGATAAGAAGTTTATCTCTCAAGTAGACTGGACACCAAACGCTCTACACACCTTGTTTTACTTCATGAAGTGTTCACACCAGGTTGACGAGGATATTTCAGACACTTTGGCCGCTACAAGACGGTAAAGCACGGCATTTGTTTTTTCGTTTCAATCGTCTGAACCATAAATCTTGACTCGATGTTTCACTCCAACTCTCTTCAACTTCGTTTTACAGAGCACATTCTCATCTACCTCCGCTGGTTGAGTGGCTGAGGATATCCTGTTTGCACGCCGAACACCGGTTCAGCGGTTTGGTTGATGATGATGACGTCAGACAGACGGCGAGGTTGCTGTTGCCATTCAACGACTGTGAGCCACGATCTTTGTGGTAACAGCTTGTTTCCTCTGTGTTTGGATTTACAACATAAAACAAAAACGGTAGAGCATCACTGATTATGTATGTTGATTTTATTTCTTTATCTTCTCTTATTCAGTTCTGTTGATTCTCTGTGCGGCTCCAGGGCACTCTCATCCGCGGCTACAACTGCTAGTTTTCAACAGGACCTGGGCCTGCGCATGCTTGTATGTGGAAGACGCGATATAATACAACAGGCTGTTGCGATGCTAGGACCTGAAAAAGTCAACACCATCAACATACAGGTAGGTATTAATGAAATTCATTGGGATAAATTAAGCACAATTAGTGAAACGAAAGCGAGAAAAACATAAGAAAACCCTCATCTCTTAAAGTTAAAGGTGCCTTTTAAGATAAATCGCATTTACAAGTTGGCAATGTTTAAATGACGTTTCGTGATCATATCAGTAACAGAAGAGATGAGAAACAAACATTACGTATAATTTTCCTTTCCTCTGGACAAGGGTATGACTCCGTTGATGTACGCATGCGTGGATGGTAACGAGGCTCTTGTCAAGACTTTAATTGAGCACCATGCTCTACTGGACACTCAGGTATGGTAAACTGCTTAGTTAGCTGCATGGTAATTTTTGTTTCCATGATGAACAGTTGCTTCTTTTCTTTCTTCTTGCGAAGGTCCCGAACAATCAGCAAATTTATCCATTACTTAACCTGGAACTCAAGGCCTGGACCGCTCTGAGTTTTGCAGCCATGAAAGGTCACACCAACATATGCCAGGTACTGGAAAACGCGCTACAATATTAATGCTTAAAGACACCTAAGCAATGCAGAAAATCCGTGATAGATTCTGCTGGAGAAGGGAAAAGGGAAAGCTATCATGGCAACACAACGTAATAACCTTTGCTTTGAGCAACGACGCCAAACGTCAATTTAGTAAACAGATATATTCACCAACTGACGTTTTGACGAGTACATGTTTAAATCAGCCACAACTGAAAAGGAAACATTTATAAAAGCATAGTAGAAAACGTTGCAAGTTCTAATATCTCTCACATAACTTTGCTGACCTCAGGAAACTCGTCTTGCACTATTTTCACTATGGTGAGCATTTAGTGTTTCGTTTTTCTTAGCTTCTTTTGAATGCTGGAGCCAGCCCTAATGGTGCAATCGATTATGGGCGAGACAGCCAAGTTGAGACTCCATTACAGCTCGCTTCAGCTGCAGGTGCGTGTTCTCCGGACTGATCGTATTCGTTGCAAAACCCATATAGTAGTCAGAGACGAACAGCAAACACTGTACTGTCTCTGTTAAAAGAGTACAGTACCTCGCAATTTCAGTTTAGTTTTTGTATGCAGGGTTCTCTCTAGGATTTATCGTTTGCGAGAGACGCCCTGAATGGCCGAGGGCCACGAGCACCCAGGGAGACGGGTGGGTCCAAGGGCATCCTTCCCTGAAATGTTTTGAAATGAATATGCGCTGAGATGCAATTTGTTGCGTTTTGACACACAATTCTGAGATAATGTTACAGTTGTATTTATTTTTAAGTCGTGATCCCGTTCTGGCGATGTTACAATTAGACAGGGCAGGGTACTTCATGTACTTCATGTGCACTGTCCTCGTCGCGTCTGGATGACTTTTTCGATATAGTTACTTATATACTGTAATGAACGGTTTTTTTTAGGGGGGGTGGGGACGGGGAAAGCTGGGCGTCGTTTTGGGATTCTACCCCTGGAATACCGTAGATAGAACCCTGGTATGTTGGAGGAAACTGTGAGTACCTCTACAGGAAAAGTGCATAATGTTATTAACAACCTTCATTAATTAAAAGTTAGGTACCGACTTTAAACCACGAACAGGTTAGTATTGTACACGCATATGTCATGATTCAAAATGATGACGGACATGAGGGAACTTTATAACCAAAAACTTCCGAAAAGACCCAACTTGATATACAGTGAAACGAAAAATGGAAGCCCAGGAGATTTCCCTTCGTCGAACACAATTACTGTTTTGTTGCCGAAGGCGTTGTGAACACATCCCGTTTCTGACCACTGGCTTTGTAAATCGCCACGTTATTAAGTGCAAAGTCAATCAGTCATAGTCAATATTGACTGTAATTTAGTAAGGTCATCAGGAGTAATAACCTATTCAATGCACTCAACAGGTAATTACGAATTAGTCTCTATACTTCTAAGGAAAGGAGCGGATCCCTATATCAGTGTAAACACGGCATCATTCAGTCCTGGCTCGCGGGGGTTTGGTAACGCCTTTGCTGCAGCGGCTGCGCATGGACATAAAAACATCCTCCGAAAACTGCTGGCAGAACCCGGCGCACGACGGGACACCGACATGCTATCACTAGCAGAAATTCTTTCTGAGGGTTTGTTCCTCTTTAACTGTTTAAATCAAATATCTGCCATTTTGCGGATTTTAATTTAGACCAGAAGAAACGACTCGCAGAGATAATTTTACACGTTGAGTAGATTGTACGTATAGAGGAAATGAAAAGAAACCACCCGATTGCAGCTGCGATTTGTTGACAAGATAGTTTCATTTTTGGGGTGATTAGCTGAGTGATTCTTACAGACAGTTTGTAACGTCATGTTCCTTGTTTTCCCTGATGTAGGTTCGCTTAAAGATGGAGGCGACACAAAACTTACAAGGAAACGAAGCAAAGCTCTTGAGGTGAAAGACAAAATCAATATAAGTATTTGTACCTGGCAATTGTCCATTATAACTGATTAAAGTCGTGAAGCTCACGTTGTTCCATTGATGTTTGATCAGGAAGCCATGTACCACAGCTGTGAGCATGGATGCCTTGATATCACCATGGAGTTAAGAAGCTTAGGTAAGCTTGTAGAGCTTGTTACGGCCGGAGGATTTTGATATCGGCATACCATACGATCAGTCGCTATTTGCGCACAGCGGTTTTCAATTGAATGTCGAAAGTAATTCGCGTTGCTTTGGTTTTGCTTTACTTTGATCTGTGATTGGTTGGAAAAACTCGCGCCACTTTCTCAGCCAATGAGAAGCAGCACCAAAAATATCATGAGTTGCATGGGCACATTTTCCCGCGCTTCGCGCAGGTTGCATATCATTACTTGAAATTCTGATTGGTCCACTGAACTGTTTACGTCTCTTGCGTCTCTTGCGTCTGTAATTGTCATTTTCTCGTTGTTGGTTCCTTTTGTTATTTTTCAATCTGGATTGGTGAAAGAAAGCGCGAACTCTGCATACATGCCAAAAGTAAACGATCCCTTTATTGCACAAGTTATGAGTACTGCATGCTATGCCGTGTGGCTCAGTGTCATTATCTGGGCAACTAAGTACCTACCCCTCCCCTAACTCAACACGTTACAGTGTTAATGTTGAGTTACGGGAGGGGCAGGTGCGCAGTTGTCCTGGCTGACATTGATACACATGGTCATAGGCGTACCGTGGAACATCCACTGCTGGGGTCAGACTGTTGGTCATGCGTATGAGAGAGCACAGAAATCATTCCTGAGATGTCTTTTGCGTGACTTCCGCTCCATGTCTTCTGACGAATATACTGACGACTTCTGCGATGATGGGCTTGTCATCTTATTCAACATCTTTAAGGAATGCGAGGTGAGTTGTGCTTGCACTAAATGTTTTTGGTTAGTCACGTTTCCATGGCGACCATGGCAAAAGAACACCGAGGATTTTTGTTAAAAGAAACAGAGGGTGGTTCTCCTTCACCCCCACTTGTGTGGCAGGTACTTGGATCTAGGGCGTCTAGAACTGATTGAATACGAAAAAAAAATACGAATTGAATGTTTATAGTGAAAGTACTGATCAGCTAGTTTACAGGCACTCCACTTAAATACCGCGAAACACTTGAAATAATTCAAATAACATAACATGATAAGAATCCCAAATGGTCGGAGGAAGACCAGTTGGATATTTACAAGGTTGACCGAGGAGTTAAACCAGAGACTACCCAGAACAACACCAGCTAGTGGCCAGAGCGGGACTTGAGCCCGGGATGACCGCATTGAAATCCAGCGCCCTAAACCACTCGGCCATCCTGCCTCATGAAGTAATGAGGATCCGGTTCCAATCCGGATGATTGTGTTATGAAGCGCCGATATTCCTTGCATGGCCTTATATGTCTTCCGAATTCCTGTCTCGTTGAACGTTTGGATCAAAAGTGTTCTCAACAGGTGATCAGATGTGGTTGAGTAGGATTTCTCTTTCCATCCTTATTGTTTAGGACTTGGCTCTCTCAAAGGAACTCGCGTCCGTTTTGTCGTGCTGTTTTGGCAGTGAACGACTTCAGGAAATTAAAGAACATCCTTATGCACAAACCTCCATTAGAATAGGTAAGAGGACCGGTAAACACGGACAAATTAGGAAAACATGAAAACTACCTACAGATATTGTTGTCCTTGCTCACGTTTTTGATCAATTGGTTTCGAAGCAAGAGAAGTCTGGCAGTAGTCGTGTGAGTACAGAATACACTTTACTGATTTGGTCGTGTCCCCTCCTCTCCTTTTATTCGAAACAGCAGAATCATTGCAAATAAGAAAAGCATTAATTAGGTGATTAAAGGAATTAATTTTGTTGCAATTCACCTCCTAAGTATCGAAAACACGAAGTTGCTGACTAAGATACTTTTTTCTACTCTTGTACAGGACCTGATTATATAAACAACGCTGAAATGTCTGACATCACATTTACTGTGGAGGGGCGACCATTTTACGCCCACAAAATCATCCTGGCAACAGCCTCTAAGAGATTCAAGGTATAAACCTTATTCGTACTGGTATAAATAAGACGACTGCTTAGTTAATGGAGGTTTAATTTTATCCGAAGGCAGCAGGCAAAAACACTGGCAACGAAGCTTACACTATGAAAGAGAATTTCAATCGAGATTTTGGGAAATAAGAAATATTCCTCAAACGGTCTATCACGAGGTTTAATTCACACAACGAGGGAAGGTCAACTCCAAGTGATGCAAATTGCTCAAAATGAACTTGGAAATGTTGCAAAGTTGAGTTTGTCTTTGGTGGTTCCTTAATTTTTGACAAGACGTATTTGACCTAGAATTCTATTATACGCCACTAAAGGCCCTGGAAAACGAGGACACATTGTTGCTCATGATGGTTTCCATGCTGCGCAAACTGGGAAACATGTGTTGCAAACACAAAATGTTTCTGAACAGAATCAGAAACATTTTTTGTGTCCCGGACACAAAATTTGTGTCCGCAACAAATGTTGCGCCCGCGGGCAAACGGGGAAACATTTGTGTCGGCAACAATGTGTCCTCGTTTGCCACGGCCTTATTAAGGTGTGCGATTTGTTGCAGGCAATGTTGTCAAACACGACTGTGGAATCAAACGATGGAAGCAGCCCCTGCATTGAAATAAATGACATAAAATATGAAATATTTACGGTAAGTAAAAAAGGACTGGAATTTCATATCAAAATAAGGTTATAAGGCGATATACTATCACTGCAAGCAAGTGTTGTATTGCGATCAAAAATAGTTGATCTGGGCTCATTTTTAAAAGAAGTAACACGGATTCACATAATAAAGCTCCTTTCTTGTTGAACTATGTTGGCAGCTTGTCATCCAGTTCTTGTACAGTGGAATGGTGGATCAACCTAATGATCAAGTCACAATTCTGGAGGTAATAAAAAGCAGTGCTGCGCATGTGCTTTCAGTTCTCTAGTCACCATGCCTCTCAGTCAGTTTGTTGTTTTTCTACAGTTGTTGCAGGCCTCCGACTTCTTCATGTTGGACCCACTGAAGCGTCACTGTGAGCGACTTTCAGCTGACCATCTTGATTGTGAAAACGTCATGGACACATATTCCTTCGCAAAGGTCCGTAAACTTTGATTCATTCCTCCCCCAACAGTCGTACTTTCCGTTTCAGTGGAGGTGGTGTCAGTTATATTTAATCGTGGTTGTGGCAGCGCCATTGATATTGATAGAAGTATTGTAGCAGCAGCAGCAGTTGTAGTTGTGCGAATAGAACAAGTTAATGGTCTGTATGTTTAAATTTTAGTTGTGTTCTGCAAAGGAGTTGCTTGCCTTTTGCGAAGGCTTCATACTAAAAAACCTTGTTGCCATGATGGATGTCAAAAATTTCAGAGACACCATGTTTAATAACAACTGTAACGAAGTAAGTGCACTTTACCGATATTGATCGATTATCGCCATGTACCTACTGAAGGGTTTCCTTAAAGCGCACCTAACCCCAAAATATTTTTTTTCGCTAAAACAAATCTTTACACCTGTTGGAAAAGCATTGCATTCTTTTTTGTTCTTTTCTGCCAAATGTTGGCTTTTTATAGGCTTCCAAACTTACAAAAAAATAAGCATCATTTGGTACATGACAGAGTGAGAAGGGGCGTGGGTCTATTCTTGAATTGACGTC
>OX419340.1:29893388-29975888 GCA_948470475.1 Galaxea fascicularis | reverse complement strand
CTTTTATATCACTTTCAGTTTTCAAATAATCGGCGCATTATTAAAATTTTCGGGGGTAGGCTTCATCTGGTTTTACTGTAACACCATGGTTATCAATTGAGACTGTGTCCGATGTTCATCTCATCAATTATAGCCTAGAAGTTGATCTTGCTTATCGCATTTTCGAGAAATGTGCTTGACAGTTGAAATCAACGGTAAAAACAATAACAATAACTAAACAAGCAAACACACAAACACCGGGAAGTCATCAAATTTTCCCAACAAACAGATCGAAGAAATCTACTAATGGTTTACCTGTAGCACCATTGTTCCGGCGTATTTTACAGCAAATGCACCCGCCATGATAACGCCACCAAACACCACAGCTTTTCAAACAAACCACATGATACATAAGTTAACACATCAAGTTTAAGTGGTTCTTTTAAATCTAACTGAATATCGTAAAACTACAAAACCAAACAGCGCAGTGAACCAATCAGAGTCAATTACGTGTACTCGGCTTCTCATTGGTTGAGAGCATGATTCAAATTTTGTCAACCAATTAGATCCAATTACAAGACGAAGAAAACCAAAACTAACGGAAGCACAAATTATTTTCGATACTCATTTGAAAATCGTCAAATCATCTCTAGCTTTCCCCGTGTGTGTATTTAATTTCACGCTTTTAGAAAAAAAGAGTCTTGTGCTGGCCTATGAGAGCTTGTTGGTTGTACCGTACTCATCGAAAATTTATTAAATTTATACCGAAATGGAACTCCCTTAGCAGTCCAAGTTCATCCCAAATTTCCATTGTAAAAATATATGTATATTGGATACAGTCTTTTGATGAAGTCATATGTATGTCAGGAATTCTTTTGCTTATGTTGCGCATTAGAATAACAGGCTTTCTTATACTTACCAATGAGCTTACTGACTTTAGTGGCTTCTAATTCCGTGAGGTTGACCCTTTTTTTAATGATGTCTTCCAGTGCTACTAAGGACATGGCGTTCAGTGCTGAAGATATGGTGCTGTTAAATAAAAGATGCCAATCATCATCCATAACTTGGACAGCAATTATACTGGTTTCTTGAAACTAGGAGGTTTGTTTCTCATGGACTAAACAGTTTTCCCGATGCCAATGGCAAACAACCTCGTTATAAGGTTTTGTTCGAAAAAGGTGAGCGCAGGATGTGATAAAATTTTCTTCTTTTTTATTTCTTTAGCGTCGTTCTCAGTAATCTATATATTTCTTAAATAGTTTATCCACGTCATTTTCAGTACAATTCGACGATTAATATCGTGAGATGACGTTTTCGTCGTCGCTGTTGATTGGGACAGTCTGTTTACGTAATCTGATAAAATATCAGGCTCATGCGCAAAACCTACGCAATGTTCCCAATCTCGGGCAAAATCAAACTAAACAATATCACAAATAACAAATCACATACCTGAGGGCCGCGCCGTACAGACAAGCAGTGAACAATCCCGGCAAGCCTTTCAAGTGTCCAAGTTTGTTGACAACGAAATATGGAAGGACCTGAGAATTGACAGAATTGCAAACTGTGGAAAGACGGTCCAAAGAAAGACTCAATATCTTTAGTATAAATCAGTTTTACAATCCCGAAAAGAGAGATTCAAGGCTGAAGTAAGGTATTGGACACTGAATACACGGACTTAACTACTTCATGCGTAAGGTGCGCTGTGGAGACACGGAAAGGAGAAACACAAATAAAATACAAAACAGGCGGCATTGCCAGGCTCAACTGACCTTTAGCGCACGGATCTTCAGGGACTGAGCCGCGGTCATCTTACCTGGTCACCTCTTGTAATCTTACGCTGTTCCTTCAAATCGCATCCTGCGTAAGTTGCAAATATAACCATTCCATCCAGAGTACAAATGGTGATTATGATAAAAAGACAGGGAATGTTCAGCCACAATGCCCTGAAAGGAGCACGATCACGATAAAAACAATAAGATTAAAGATACTTCATTAACTGGACATGTTGTGGTTTAATCTTTACATTTCATTTTCCTTTTTTTCAAACTCAATATCATACATTACCATACCCCAAAACAAAGGGAAATAAAATTTAAGGAGGCGTTATAGGTGAATCTTGGGAAAATGAAGTGAATTGAAATTGGAGGAAAAAAAGGTAGAAAAGGCTATATACACAAAACCAGTTAGTCTGCTAACGGGGTCAGGGGCACCTTGTTGTGCTGGCGGACTAAAATTTTAATTTTCAACCATGTTCAAATCCAATATTTTCCAATTTTCCAAAATTGTCAACCTCCTGCCAAACGACTCTTCTTCCTTCAAAACACTCCAAAAATCATCCAAAAATTCTCAAACATTTACTGGACCAAGGCTTGCAACCTGATGACGCCACTTTTTGATTGAATGAAATCTTGGCGAGATAGTTAAGGAAAAGAGCTGAAGTGTATGGAAAACACGGTATTTACTTATAACGCCCCCTTGAGCCAAGGATAAAATTAAACCGTAACATCGCCATGTTGTTAATGCCTTAAAGGTGGACGTGTTCGTCGCGGCGCCTTATTTGCACGCGCAATATGAACGAGGAAATTGCGTGCTCACCTCTTTGCTTCTTTGAGAGTCCTTATGGCGAGATACCGCTGGACAAAGTACTGTGCTATACCCCACACAGGAATAAGGGTAATGGCTGAGCCGATTGACAGCGACCAGAAGGTGTTACGAACCCGAGGGTCTGGATTGAAACTAAAAGTAACAATATACAAAACATCACCAGCGCTTCAAAGCCGAAAACAATCCAAGCGCTAAATCATTCATTTTTTCTTTTTTTTTTTTTTGACATCAGGCAATAACTGAAAGGGAAGCTAACATGGATTCACTGCGTTATCTGTAGATTTACCTACTTGCTACCTGCCTGGTTTCAACACATGTTAGTACGCTTTGTGTAGCGATTGCTGAAAAGTGCTGTCAACTTTGGTTTGCGCACAAAACGCGCTACTTATCCCTAACCATAAAAAAAGGTTCAACTTGGCTTAAACATCCTGTAAACACTTTTAGCGCTAGAATTAGATTCTTAAGTCAAAGATGAATTGCAAATGAAATACGTAATAAGTTGTACACACTCAAAAAAGTTGATGCGTCCGTGGCTTTGATTGATCTCCCAGACTTTCTTGAGACCACCAACTTCAATACTTCCAGTCACTGCCACGACAATTAGGCCTGCCAGCATAATAACAGACTGGAACACATCTGTCCATACGACCGCCCTTAGGCCTCCCTGTAGATATGAAGAGCTTAAATTGAGTGTTGGATTCCTCGTAAAAATCCGTTCTAAAACTGAAGCCATCGCGAAGTTGCATCGCCTTCAAATGTCAGGGCAACCGCGTGCGGACATTCAATCCTTTACAATCCTTTACTTATGAACTGAAGTCTCGATATAGTAATTTTAAGAACGCAGGTATAGCGTAGGCATTTTGCAATTTACGGGCAGTCGTGACACAGCCCCGCTGCTGAGACGTAACGTAATTTTTTCCAGACGTGAAGCAGCTGCACGACCTGAATATAGCGCGAAATGATATAACTTGAAATGATATGGGTATGAAATGATGAGGGGATATTTTCACTAATGGTAGCGTGCATGCCTGCGTATCAGTCCTTATTAAGATCTTCCTTACCAAAGCTGTGTAAAACGTGCAAACAGCACCAGTCGTTAGAATAGTAAGTGTAAGCGGAATTCCTGCAACTGTAAACAAAAAACAAGTTGTCAAGTATCCTGAGTAGCGCCCGCTATAAAGGGGAAAGAAACTGAGGCCATGATTGGAGGCGTACACGAAGGCAGGAGAAACGAAAAGCGCTGTGCGAAGAACTAGGCCTTTAATTTCGAGATCGTCCTGTCTATGGGAAGGTTTTTCAAATGCTTGAGATGCATCTCCAAATCTTGGCTTGAGAGCCTGAGAGCTTCATATAAATGCCATTGAATGTTACTGAGTTCTACCATGCAGACAACAACAACTCAATATAACATTGTGTTTTGATTCCGAGATGTGCACAACGTGTAAACTCACTAGATAAGTTTGCTAAATAATAATTATTTGATTTAAGTGGTTGTTTTTTTCATATTTGGTCCACTCTATGGTTAAAGATAGAGTACGAGTACTTCTCCGTCACTCAGGAAAAGAAAAACAAATTGTGTTTCGCTCACCAGCTTCCAGAGCCAGCGAAGGGGCAAATAAAGCCACAAACATGTATAAAGTCTGCGAAAACAAAGCAACAACAAAGAATAACAATATATGAGAAATACGAGAGCCCTGTAATTGTATATCCACACATGTTCATGGACATGAGCCCTTAGATGTAACCGGATCCTTTTCCGTATACTCATTTGTTCACCCTTGTTGTTCTTTCTTTTCTCTTTCCTCCTCCTAAACTAAAGACTCCCTCCTTCTCGACATCTTACTCGATCTCGTTTCCAGGGCGCTTTGTTTACTAACACGCTATGGTGAGGAGGTGAAAGATCCTGAGATTAACGCTGCCTACCAGGAGGCCGGTGCTTACTGAGTTGTAACTAGTTCACTTCATATACCTCTTCTTAGATAACGTTCGTGGTATTTTTTTTACCGGCTTCTTAATGGAAGGTTTTTCTCGATTTTTAGAGAGTTTCGTTGTTGTGCCGGGGTGTCGACTGTGCAGCTAAAACCCCGAACGATTGCAATTGGGCACTTTAAAAACGAGAAAGGGCTTGGGAACCAATCTAAACTTTACTGAAAATCAATCAAATCGAACTAAATGGTTTCCTACATGAAAAGACACCTTAAAATTAAAAGTTTCGGCAAGTTTGAGCGTGTTTTCTTGAAAAACCGTCAGAAAACATGCGTTTTAAAATCAAGAAATCCTCATACAAATGTCTCTTTTTCGGAAAGTACGGCCCCCTCAAGTCTCTAAGTTTCACGATTTCCATAAGACTTTTGTTCAACTCCTTTGGAACAATCTCGAAGTGGTAAGGTATCCACTTTTTAGATGGTCTTCCATATGATAGAAGTATTTTTTCAATCAATAAATTTAAAAAGACTTGTTCCCAGGCCCTTACTCGTTATTAAAGTGCTCAATCAGATGACAAGTACTCACCACTGAAAGCGAGAACAGGAAGCAGCCCACCATCCTCATGCCAACAGAGTAACGTTTTTCGAGATACTAAAAATAGGGAATGAAGACGGAAAATTGGGAAAGAAGAAAAAATTTAAACAACAAAATCATAATGAAGTAGTAAAGCAATTAATTATTCACTCACTAACTAACTTAAAAGAGATTAAATTAATGAATAAATGAAAGAATGATTATTTAAAGAAACACGAAAGAACGAACGGACGGACGAAAGAAGAAGGGAACTGGGGAGGAGGGAGCAAGGTTGGCGCGGGGAGCTGGACTGGCGCAGTAGTGAGAGCGCTCGCCTTCCACCAATGTGTCCCGGGTTCGATTCCCGAACTCGGCGTCATATGTGGGTTGAGTTTGTTGGCTCTCTACTCTGCTCCGAGTGGTTTTTCTCCGGATACACCGGTTTCCCCCTCTCATCAAAAATCAGTATTTGATTTGATTTGATTTGTAATAGATTTCAGGGCCACAAGTTTGTTAGCCCATGGCTATTACGTGTTACCCTGACTAAATAAAGTTATTATTATTAGGAAGGAAGGCATAAAGGAAGTAACGAACGAACTAAGGAACGAACTAACAAACGAACTAACGAATGAATAGATGAATGAAATCAAAATTGACCACAATGACTAAAGGCATCATTTCTATTAATTCACTAGAAATTTAATGCCTTTACACTCCAAACATTTCCGCTGTTAAATAACAACCGATCGCGTCTCTCTTCGACAACATCACTATTACAATGTTGTCTTCGCCTTTTTAACTGTTTCCTACACGACCGCTTTTTTGCTGATTTTTCCCCTCTAAATATCTTATAGTTCTCGGCAGAACAGACACGTGATTCAGATTTTAACCTTTTCATCTCGGCTGACCAACTTTGCAGACGTCTCACCGTGAGTCTACGGCTGTACCAGATTACCATAACATAATACATGCAATATGATGAGGGGTTATTGTTTGAATGACCTCGTATTGTCATACATAATCCAGTGGAAATTACATAAGGCATTTGGCCAAAATTCATTAATCGCAAAATCCCCGCCAACGACTCCATCGTGCTGAGAAGCTCCCCCTCAAAAATATTATGAACACCCAACTCTTCCACACCTTCCATCCTAAAGAAGAGCCTCTTAAAAATACGTTCTGTTGATCATTCATGCATGGATTGCAAAATGACTACAAGATAATACCTTGCTATTTCGTTTAGAATCTGCGACAGACCTATATCTAACCTGCGAGCAGAGGCCCTTCGATCTTCCTAGTTAAGTCGGGAAGAGGAGTCCTTCCTCTTCCCGACTTATCTAGGAAGATCGGAGGACCTCTACTTACAGGGTGGCCTCTGTCAACCCTTATCCTTAATCACACTAGCTATACAATTCATGGTTTCCACCAGTAAGGTAGGGACGATATGTTTGGCTCCATGCTGGAACTCTTACCTCATTAACACAAGTGATATTCATTCTCCTGAACATTGGAATGAACACAGTGCCCACAACGCTGCAGACTATAAAATAACCTATAACAGTAACGTAAAACTGCGTTCCGAAAGTGTATATCTCTCCAGGCAAACCAAGGAGTGTTATGGCCGACAGAAAGGACACCAGAATTGATATTGCTACCGGTCCGTAGCTCATGCTTCGGTTCCCCAATAGATATTCAGCCGTTGTCTTCTGTTTCCCTCCATTACAAGCATGCCATACTCCGATCAGAGCTGAAATCAACAACATTGAACAAAACACCACGTAGTCAACGACGCTGAATCGATCGTCAGCCATCTTTTCCCCGCTCTTTCTTGGCTTCCGTTAAGAGGGCTTGTATTTTATCTTCAACTATACTTACCCACCCACGCAGCGTAAGTGTGTGCGCCGCCTTTGTACTCAGGGTAATACGACCTCTATACAAACTCTTGGGGTTAGAAACTGCGTGTCAATAGCCCCAAGGTTCTGAAGGTTTTGTTCACTGCCACGTTCCGCCGAATTCTTTTAAGATGAGAAGCACGTATCACTGGCCATTTCCGTCCCGACAGGGGCACCCGTGTCAGAATTTTATGGAGAGTTGTGTTTGCCAGGGGTTTTAAGGTAGTCCTATCCCCATTCACTGTGCGCCCTCTCCCAGCAATAATTAAAAAGATGTGATTCCAGACCATTTGTCGCCCGATATGGCTACACGACCTTGGAGTAAAATTTTTCTGCTGACGATTAGCTTTGTTTTAACCTGTTTTTATCGTCAATACTAACCAATCCTAAATTCCCCCGCAAACGAATACCCTAAACACAAAACTCCAATGAAATTTGTCGACTCTGTCAATGAATCAATATATATATATAATATATATATATATATATATATATCACGTTAACTGAGAGATTAACCGTAAACCCAGAAAAATTTCTTCATAGTTACGTTCCTTCCAAACCTTTTAAAGATTAAAAAAGTCTTGTTTTCTGGCCTATTTTGAAGGATTAAGACAATCAGTTCTTCTTTGGTATTGGACTATTCACTGTTCTTCAACGCTAACCTGACTATGCTGAAATTAAAAGCACATTAAAAAATTCATGAGCCTAACAACTTATTACGTCTAATAAAATCAGTCAAGTGCAGGTGATTTATATCCCGACAAAACACTGTCTAACTAAGAAGCCTGGGGGCAGCATTTGATAACATTTGGGTTTTCTCGTATGCTAATTTCCAATGTTGACAAAAGCATCATTGAATGTTTTTGAAGAAGTTCAATAACCTCGCATCTCGCATCTCCTCGGATCTAAAATCACTCGCCTTCGGCTCGTGATTTTAAACACGATAAAACACTGCTGCTCGTTTATTAAACATAATCAAGTTATGCTCCACTAAAGGCAAAATATATTTTTATTTCGTGATATTGAAAACCATTAGAGACCTTAAGCAACAGGACGGGAAGAGACAACGGCGACGGGAAATCCGTGTGAAGTCTGGGGCGAGACCGGGCCGCTTGAGCATGTTTCCATCGCGATGGCAACTTCACCTCAAAATATGAAAACTAAACAAGCAAAACAAAAGGAAAACAAAGTAAATAAAGGCAAGAGAAAAAGTTTACGACAAGAGAAATGCCAACTTAGTTGCGACGTGAAGGAGACGATGCTCGTTGCATTTGGAATTTATTTCAAAGAAAAAAACATTTAAAAATTCATGTATGGCCTTCGAAAGCATAAAAATACTTTGTACATCAATAAGACTTTGCTTGAACGTCACTCATGACTCTGCAAGCTTCTTGTTATTGTCCTCTTAAGTGAACTTGATATTCTTTTCAAGATTTCTGACGGTAGAAGACAGCATAGAAAATGTAACGATTTCTTTGAGCTTGAGGATTTCTCTGCTTCAGGGACCACGTTTATCTCAATTCTCTAAAACTGAATACTGTAAAACTGAACATCGGAAAGACGATTCTTTACGATTCTTGTGAAAAATCTAGTAAGCCGTAGCACAAGACGAAAACGTTTGGAATGGAAGACGACGTTGTCCGCACAACATGAGAACAGTGAAAATGGCGTTGTCGACGCGGTGAGGACGACGGGAGATTGCTGACGTCTTTTTACGTTCTTCGCATGACTAAATCTGAAAATAAACTTCCAGTACGCCGTCCTCATGTCTACCGTCTTGTTGCTTAAGGTTTTTTTTATTATTGACATAACGCATCCTACCTTATGCTTACTTAACAACACAATCGAAAACGAGCCACTGGCCCCAGTTGGTGGGTGAATAAAATGTATCAGTTCCAATACATTTTAGAACTACTAGTTAGCGACTTATCGGCCGGATAGAGGTATTCCCTCTCAGAACAACTGGGCCTGCAGTCTAAACTGAAACGTAGTTACTCGAACTAATCTAACATACAGCTGCACACGAACATGAGACACACGGTTCTTTCTGCACTGGAGGAAATGTTCACTTAAGTATTTTGTATTCACAGAGTGGATGTTTTTGAGAGCGGGGAGCGGGGAGGGGGGAGGGGAGCGGGAAGGGGGAGGGAAGGTGGGGGCGG
The DNA here is from genome assembly GCA_948470475.1 of Galaxea fascicularis. Taxonomy (NCBI): domain Eukaryota; kingdom Metazoa; phylum Cnidaria; class Anthozoa; order Scleractinia; family Euphylliidae; genus Galaxea; species Galaxea fascicularis. Next base: position 29,966,752 of record OX419340.1, on the reverse strand, counting down.
TTGTTTGAGATTCCGGTATTCTCCTAGCCTCACTACGAATCAGTGTTGGATCAGCTATTCTGTTCTACTTTAAAGTTTGTCGATAGACAAAATCTTGATTTGAGGTTCGCATATATGCCAAGGTCCGGATCTCTTGTTGTAAAAGGACTGAATTGTTAGTTTTTAAAATAAGTTTGCGTGCATGAACAAGACTCGGAAAGAAAGCAGTTAAATGGTGTGTATCACAAACGGAAAACGAAATCTGGCTATAGTAATTCTTCGAACAAAGTAAGTGTATCAAAAATGTTCAGAAAACTTCAAGACTTGGTGTGGGTCCATCGTGTTGGTGTCCATTCTAAAGATTATTATTATTATTATTGTTAGTTCCTATCACTACATGTCGTGACAACCAGCCATGCTTTGGTTTCTTTAGGAGAGCTTCTGCCTCAGGCCTTTGGGCCTGAGGCAGACATTCAACCTGGAAATTAGCTTTAAGTCGGAAAATAAACTGACTGACGATCGCTTTAAGAAGGACGATCGCTGGAGCGAATATAAAGACTCATATAAAGGTTTGAAATTAATATTGGTCGAAATTGCGATTCAAACACAACCTGGAAACAAAGCTTTAAGTCGGAAATAAGACTGACTGACGATCGCTATAAGACGGACGATCGCAGGAGCGAACATGAAGACTCAAATGAAGTTTTGAAAATTGGTCAAAATCGGGTGGTTTTACGCCGGATTCGTAAATATGTCAAATTTTCCTCCAGTGCATAACAAGTCTAAAAGTGGGTTTCACCAAATTCCGTTTCTTCTTCGTCCAAAATACTGTGACCTCGACGCTTTTTTGGGCCTTGATCTTCTTCCAGTTCCTGTTTTTCTGATTCACCTGTACTGATCTGCTGAAATTCACCTACTACGACTTCCTGAAAAAACAAAACAAACAAGCAACAACAAAACATAAGTATGTTGTGCCGCGTAGTACTTTAAACACAAGTGGTGAAACAGAGAATTAACTCTGCAGTGTAAATTAAAGTGCTAACCAGAAACCCATGAAAAACCCACTGGGCGTTAGCCCTAGTGAAGGGTATCATGCAGGGAACCACACGAGGCAAAGAAAAAATTCTTATGACCTCGGTGGGATTCGAGGAGGTCGTGGGTTCGATTCCCACCGAGGTCATAAGAATTTTTTCTTTGCCTCGTGTGGTTCCCTGCATGATACCCTTCACTAGGGCTAACGCCCAGTGGGTTTTTCATGGGTTTCTGGTTAGCACTTTAATTTACACTGCAGAGTTAATTCTCTGTTTCACCACTTGTGTTTATAGTGCTACGCGGCACAACAGATATATGTACCCTTACTTTCTCTTCGCCGCGATTCACCACCTTAATCGTCCCCGACTTTCTCTGTCCGACCTCGTAGCTTAGTCGGCAGAGCAACGGTAGATCTAATCCGGAGGTCGTGGGTTCGATTCCCACCGAGGTCATAAGAATTTTTTCTTTGCCTCGTGTGGTTCCCTGATACCCTTCACTAGGGCTAACGCCCAGTGGGTTTTTCATGGGTTTCTCTAGCACTTTAATTTACACTGCAGAGTTGTAATTCTCTGTTTCAACAAAACATAAGCACCGTTCTACAGATAACCCTCAAAGGCGGAGAGATCCCGATTACCTTTTATCAGTAAAAGGAAGAATGAGCGGGAAATGTTTCAGATACATTAGAAGGGTATCTTAGTTGATATAATCACACGCTCTTCACGACATTTTAACCACTTTTATATCGCAGTACCCTTTTGGCCGGAGTGTCTTCTTTCTTTGGGCTTTCGTCAATATCCCAAGTGAACGAGTGATTAGGTAAGAGCCCGTAAAGCCATGCCTTCACTGGAAACATCAGCTTGGGGTCTATTTCCCTTGCACGATCCTCTTTCGTTTCTAAAGAGAAAAAAAACCAATGAAGTAAAACGAGCTGGAATAACACGTTCTTGTCTTTTCATTTGTAAGTGACCTTCTTCAGAGACATTAGGAAGTATTAACAATGACGACGGCATCGCAAACGTAAAGGTATATCAACAGACGTTTTTTTTAAACAAACATGCGATTGTTTCATTTCCCTTAACAGAGTGAACAAACTATTCAGGAATTTATAAGTAAAAAAAGGCCTTCAAGTTAAAACAAGAAAGTGTTGAATTCATTCCTCACAATTGCAAAGCTTTGTTTTGTTTTTGCTGAGTACGGCTAAGAAATAAATACTATCTGTGATACTGACTTCTGTGGTTTTCCACGCTTGAAAATTTACCATCTTGTTTGATAGCATTCTAATAGGCCATTTCCGAATTACCGCAGGCCTCTTTTTCAAAGCGAGTCTAGGTGCTCATCCTTTCATATGCAAATCAATTTTCAGTCACACGCAAATTAAACTCATTTCCATGTGAATGAAAATTGATTTGCATATGGAAGGATGAGCACCTAGACTCACTTTGAAAAAGAGGCATAAGGTAATTCGGAAATGGCCGATTGCCGTCACCATCCTCGGACCGAAAAGTGATGGGTGGGGAGGGGGTTGGAGGTGGGGAAAAGCCAAAAAAAAGTCATGCAAGGAAAAAGAAGAAGAAAAAAATTGCGCAAAGGAGAAGGCAAAGAAAAGAAAATTCATACAAAAGCTGCAAAAGCAATGGGTGAAAAGAAATATCATGCAAACTGAAAATAACCCACCTCCCACCCCATCATTTTTCTAATGGTCCGTCTCTTAAGCAGCCTTTTCCCTGTCATACAAGGCGGAGAAACTAAGCGTAGAAAACCACACCCACCGTCGTCTCGTTCTGATTTTGTCTGTGTTTAGGAATGTACAATACGTGTAGTAATCATTGCCGGTTGAGCGACTCAGTTTAAAACAGAAGAAATTCAGTTTTGTCTTTGTGTACTCACCGAAGGCCAAGCTCACTATCAATCCCACAACAAATGACGTCAGCACAGAGAGACCGCTGAACCACAAGTACGAGATATGGTAAAATTCGTCCGCGATGCCAACGCTGGAGGGAAATTGCGGAAAATTATGCTGTACAAGGTTCTCCAAAATTTTGGGTCTTTCCATAAAATCTACAAGTGCGACCACTGTACTTCCAAAAGGTTTTGATAGCAGGAGACAAGCAAATTAGGTACTGATTGGATTTCCTACAAGAACGATGGCAGTAGAAACAGCCAAAACACGTCTTCGTTAAAAAAAGTGTTGAGTTTTCTCTAACGTGTCTTTGGTCACCTAGCGTGCGCTTCTTGAGACCCCCGAAACGTTTCGGGCGCCATAATTTTCTGCGCACTACTATCTTAAAAACGAAGACGTTTCCAGGCATGAGATTTTGCAACAAATTTACCCTTTCCTTAAAATCAAAGTGGAAGATCAGCTTTTTAAAATGAGAGGATCGCAGTTTCAGAAATGGCTTTCCGGGCCCGAAAAGTTTTCGGAAGTTTCGAGAAATGGCCAGTTGACATCATCAGCCAAAGGGGCCGTGACCACTCCACTTAGTTTGCTTATAGCCGCACCGTTTTATCTTGTTCTGGCAAGTTTTCGTTTCTGAAATGTTGCTTGTTTCTCGTTTGGAGTGATAAATAATAAAAACCTTACCCATGGGGCTTATGAGGGTTGTACAAGTATCCGTCGCCATACTTTGCGAGTATCGCCAAGGAATCGTTAATCTGCCGTTGAGTGACGGACGAAATGTTCATCGCCGTAACGTTGCCAGCCAGGCTTTGATGAAACAAGGCATCCTTGTAAAAATCACAATCTCTTACGGACCGGGTGCCTGGGTACTTGTTGGGGGGATAGAAAACTGAACCCAAGAAAACCCAGCACGTCAGCGCTGCACCAGTGAACACCCCTGCGTAGGCGCCCTGTGAAACACAGTCAGAAAAAATATATCTTCAACGGGGTTTGAACCTGTGACCTCGTGGAAAATATATATCCCGTAATCCGATGATAAGCTGCTCTTTCATCACTGCGTCAAGTCTTCCATGAAATAACAGAGCGTAGAGCAAATTGTATTAGAGTGTCGTAGAACCGAAATGATGGAGAAATCTGTCCGAGCAAGATAGCAACAGCGTAATGAACTAATCAAGCGCGTGTCCAGTTCCAAGAGCGGGAAAATCCACGATTGGTTTTGACATTGCCGGCTTCTCATTGGCTGAGAAAAGTGGCAAGAGTTGAACCAGTCACAGAGTGAAGAAAACCAAGACCAAACGTAAACACCAATCATTCTCCCAAGATCTCCTTTCTAGCTGCCATACGTTACCGTGAACATTAGTTTAGAGAATTTGGGGTTATATAAAGACAACACCCTCTTGCTGATGAATTTGTCTATTCTCATCACCTGTCTGATGGACAATGTAATGATTTTATAAGGTGAAGTTACACGCTGATCACCTGGGGAATTAAAGGATTAACGGCACTTACTCGAAAACCGCTATATCTACGTAACGACGGGATCTAAATAATTTTGTTCTTGATTGGCTGTTTTGTTCTCACCTTGGCATTTGCTCGTCGAACGAACATCCCAAGTAAGAAAATACCGAGAAGCGGACCGCCGCAGATCCCAAAGATGCTGTAGGCGAGCTGCAGGAAGAAAATTTCACAGTCATGATTGGGAAATTCGATTCTAAAGCCTAAAAGGGAAGATTTTTCGATTTTTTTTCCTTAAGTGTTTGGAGAGAAGGTTGTGAAAAAATTCATAAAATTTTCGAGCCGTGACTTACTGCAATTGTCCAACTTATAGTGCGACATTGTATGTATGTATACGTAATTGGCCACTCCCCATCGGGGCTTTTCAGGACCAATGTAAACAAATAGTGATAAATAAACATAACTATAGGTTAAGAATCCCAACTGGCGGGAGGCAGACCAGTTGGCTATTTACAAGCATAGACGAGAAGTTGAACTCGGGGCTACCGAGAACAACATCAGCTAGCAGTCAGAAAGGGATTTGAACCCGCGACTAACAGATTTCAAATCCAGCGCTCTAACCACTCGGCCACACCGCCTCCCTACATTGATATTTTTTTCTTGACGGAATGTATTGAGTTTTAAAACTAGGGGAATGACAAAAGTAAAAACTGAAGGTTACTGACATCACTGATAAAAAAATTTAAAAAAATGGTACACCTGACTGAATTGAGTATCCAACCGCATATTAAACGATAGGGGGCTGACTTAGAAGTTAGATACCCTCGCAAAAATTGATTATGCGTAAAATGTGCTGGATACTACAAAAAAGTTAACATATTACTTTGTATTTAATGAAAGAGTCGGGTCTAACATTCCCGAGTGCTAGTGAAAAATTCCACTGACCTGTAGGACCATAGTTCCCACGTACTTGACGATAAAGGCGCCACCAATCACGATGACTCCAAAAACCAAAGCTGCGACAAGAACAAAGATTCATTCAAGCGCTACATAAACTTTATTTCAAAAGATGTTATCAAGACTCAGACTCAGATTGCGATTCAACAAGACAAATAAGAGCCCTTTTGTTTTCTGTTGAATTTTTACCATTTTCTTGATTATTTTGCCTTTTCGTTTTCTGGGTTAAGGTTACGGTTAATAGAAGGGAAAGATTATATAGAAACTGGTACTAATCATTTCCTTTACGATGATAATCACTGGAACGCTCTGTTGATTGAATGAATCCAATTGAATTTTATAACCAGTTAGAATCACGGCAACATGGAATCTATTTGTTGCATAAAATAAAGAAACATACTGTGTTTCCTTTAGTGGCGCTCGACTGAGACTGCTCGAATATTTTGTTAAAGAAACGTTAACATTTTTCTTCTTTCTTTCGGAACTTGTCCACAGCCACGGTGAGACTTTTTTCTACGTCTTCGTTCGCCCAGTCTAGTAATAAAAATGTGTTCTAAATTTTCAACGTTTTTATCGATAGCGTCATCTGTGAGTCTGTACTATACTATAAGACCCAATCAAAATGCATGCATAATGCAGCCCATTATATATAAAAAATATCTTTTGTTTATGTTAGGAAACATAAACAGAAATTTTTTTCCCGTTGAATAGCAAGAGAGAAGAATTGCATCATGCAAAGAGGCTGGTTGCTTTAAGTCCTAAATGTTCTTGAAAATCCACTGTTAAACTCCTATCGAAAAAGGGACTCCAATCAGCAGCTGCAAGAGTTAAAAAACACTAACCAATGATCTTGCAGAGTTTGGCAGCATCAGAATCAGTCAGATCCCTCACTTTCTTCTTGATTATGTCTTCTAAAATCACCAGCGACATGGCGTTTAGGGCAGACGATGCAGTGCTAAGGAACAAACACATCACTCAAGACATATTCAATGTACAATTTTTATCCTAATCAGATGACATCCATCCGACTGAGTTGGGTAAAGTCAGGGGATACTCGGAAAGTTTGAGCAGAATAACTGACGATGAGAATAAAGCAGAAGTTATTGAGTTTATAGCAGAAAAGCTGGAAAAGCCGCCATTTTTCTACGAACACACGAAATTAACGTATATATAGTTGTAAAATGGCTGCTGAGCGGGCGCGATGAATAATGATAGCGAGGTCGACATGACAGACCATATTTGGATATTGTCACTATTTGTTGAACGATAAATTTATTGCTTCACAATTTGTCACAATTCACGAAATTTGTTTTACCACGATTGATGATTGAACGAAAAACGAAAGTTTAAAACAAAGAGGCACCTGCTTTCCAAAACCGAATAACGCTTCACTCACGAAGCATTAAAACTTGCAACAACCAGAAACTTCACTTCTTATCAAGGCCTAATTCACTGATTGCGCAGGTTTATTACAGAACCATCACCTTAAAGCTCCTGCGTACAAACAGGCAGTAAACATTCCCGGCAGTCCATGCAGATGGTGAAGTTTGTTGATGACGAAGTAAGGCAGTGTCTGTAATGAAGGACGAGCCAGTGGAATATTAGTAAACCACCCGGAAGAGGAGTTTCGCAGGTAGATCGTCTTACAGTAAGAAAAAAACTACCTGATCATTGCTGGTGATTTTCTTGTCCTCCTTCAGATCGCATCCCGAGTAAACAGCGAAAATCACAAGCCCGTCCAAACAGCATAGTGTGACAATGATGATCAAACCAGGTACATTCATCCAAACCGCCCTATAATGAGATAACAAACACTGCTAACGGAGAGTAATCCAGTAGCTCTTCCAGACCTCTAGTTTCATCGTCGCTACGACCTGTAGCGTCTTTTGTTATCAGGGCTAGGGGTTTTGTTTGTGTTGTGTCATCTATTGTTTCGTTCTCCAATCACAGCCGCGTCTGGAGAGCTACTGGGTCTCCAACTGAGCATGCTCTCAATCGAAAGGCATACTCTATTTGACAAACAGCGCCGAGTTGATCTAAGTATGGTCAGCACTGACCGTTGGTTAAGTGGTATTAAAACCTATAGGTTGTCATGGTATTTAATATGGATTAACAATAACCATGCTTCGAGCAACTCGGCCCAGTATGCTAAATAATATAGAGGGTGAGAGGGGCCATTAATAATTTCCTGGAAAAGTAAGGCTCTGACAGTATTCAGTATTCATTATTATTACTATTACCATTTGGCATCTTTGAGCGACTTTATGGCGAGAAACCGCTGTACAGCAGTTTGGCTAACAGTCCACACAGGCATGGCAGTGAAAGCTCCACCGATTGTCAAGGTCCAAAACGTGTTTCGCACTTTAGGATCTGGATTAAAACTGAAACAAGGTAACTTCAGTTACCTTTTCGTAAATCAGTTTTTTTTTTACAAAGGTTCTGTGATTATTTCAGCGTGTCAAGTAACTTAACTGGTAAGAACGGCGTTTCAGCTGAGAAAGGGAATTAACAATTCACCATCATGTTTTCACGTCCTCCTCCAGGTTTTACAACGCCAAGACATTGGTTTTGGTTTTCGTTGCATAAACTCGCATCTTTCCACCCTTCACAGAGGCCTTTTTAGATTTGAGCCAATCACCCAAACAACCAACAAGCCAACCAGCACCCACCCACCCACCGAGCCAACCAACCACACAATCACCTACTGAACTACCCAACCAATCACCCACCCACGCACCCACCCATTCATTCAAACAACCAACCCACCCACCCACCCAAACAACCAGCAAACCAACCAGCCACCCACCCTGACACCGAGTCAACCAACCACACACCACCTAAACCGACCCACCCACCCAACCACCCATCCACCCTCCCATCTACCGATCCCCCAACCCACCCACCTACCGATCCACTCACCCTCCCACCCACCTACCCACACACCCATCCTCCCACCCACACACCCACCCACCTACCCTCCCATCTACCGACCCACCCACCGACCCACCCAACCACCCACCCTCCAATCTACCGATCCACCAACCCACCCACCCAACCAACTACCGACCAAAGCAACCTTTCATCACACCAATCACCCTTTGCTTACTCAAAGAAGGTGGTCCTGTTGAAGTGCCTGTTGATCTCCCATACTTTGTCCAATCCTCCAACCTCAACGCTCCCAATGACTACAACAGTGATGAGACCTCCAACCATAATCGCCGACTGAAACACATCTGTCCACACCACGGCCTTCAGGCCCCCCTGGTAAGATACACACGAACAGGTCATTTCTGAGAAAAAACGCGTACGTGAAGATCCCCTAGGTACTAAAATAGCCCTTAGTCACTTGATAACACTTGACCGTGAAAGTATTGGAAATGAATCGGAAATGAATTCCATAAAGGGCGCATACACTCCACGTTCGACTTCCCGTGACATTTTGTCTGCGCATTAGCGATACACAAAAACAACTTGGACAGCGTACGTGGTGACGTACGTATATGAGCCACGGCAATTGGCTCCCCGCTGTTGTGGTCACCTGGCCTTTGGCGAAGTTAATAAAATCATAATGTCGCGCAGTCTTTTTGTACCAAATGTCACATAACAGAAGATGACGGACGTGTCTGTGTCAGACATACTTACAAGGCTGGTGTAAAATGTACAAACGATTCCAGTGGCAAGGATAGAAACAGGCAGTGGAATACCAGCAACTAAAAGCAATGAAATCAATATTACTTCACATGCCCTTACTAATACTTTTACTGAAGGAAAGTGGGTTATCTTTCCGCTGACCAATTGCAAGTATTCTTGTGGTAAAAAATAATAATTAATTAGCCCTAAAGCCCTGTTATACGAGCCTCCATAACCCATTGAAACTAGCTTGTATCCATAGATTTTCCTTTCTAGAGAAACTGGGAAAACCAGGCGGAAGCGTGAGGCTTTAATTTCGTTTCTCGCGATTCGCATACCGCGCTGCAAAGGCGCTCTCGTTCCGTAGAATCCCTCTTTCGCTTAAGGCTAATGGATAGAATAACAAGGGCATGGGAACTTCTTTTAGCTTAGCTAAACTTACCCGCTTCCAAAGCAAGAGAAGGTGCGTAGAGGACCACAAACAAGTACAGGGTCCATCAGTAACGCAAACAGTTCAACAATGTTAAGTGAAGAAACAATAAAACCAACCAGATAAAGCAAGTTAACACAGACTAACATACTGAAATGCTTTTCTGAGCCACGGGTTTTGTTTTTATTGTTGTTATTTAATATTATTTTATGTTGGAAGGATAACAATAGAGAAACGTTTACGTTGGCCAGCGTTGGATATAAAAGTTAGAAGACTTAAAGTTTGAAGCAGTACAAAAAGCTGCAACTTCTCGCATCATAATTTTCTTTTAAAGTACTTCAGTTTCTGCTTCCTTTTTCGTCTTTCCTTCACAACCTCAACTGAGTATCACTAACGTCGCTTATTTTTTATTACTTTGATCCAGATCTAAAAATGATCTGTCAACTCCTTGGGTGGTCTAGCTAGCTGGAGTTTATTTTTCATTTAATTTAGCTATTTTTTAGAATGCAACGCTCCTCTTTTTTTAATAGTTGGCAATGATTTAATATGGGCCGTCTAAAAAATTAATAGAGATAAAGTTCTACCGTTTTAAAAATTCTAAAACTTAAACTTAGCTACTTAATTAGATTAATTAATAAGTTCAGTACTTACATATTCTAATATGAAGAATACACATCCCACCATTCGAACTCCAACAGAGAAACGTCGCTCGAGGTACTTGTCAAAAAAGAGTAGCAGAAAAGGAATATTTAAAAACACCCCACTTCGGATTTCACAGAAGTAAATCATGTTTTCTTGAATGAGAATTAAAATTGTGTTGCTTGTTTTTTCGTCTTAAAACCGAGCCCTGCATAATGCCATAGCGAAGTGAAGCAACGCTTGACTTATTTTTAAAAAACTTTGCGTGACGATTGTGTCACGTGTATGGAATAATTGCCCTTGGGCTGCCTGTGTAAATGTTTGTCTACAACGCAACGAAGGCAAAAATTAGTTAGAAGGAGAAAGATTATTGCGAAATAATATTGAAATGTCACCGAAAAGAGTACAAGGATCGTATTTTTGCTACTTTTGTCAGTTTTATGACCTTGGAGCACAAAGAGCACAAAAGATTCGTTTATGTTTGACTCGAAGAGCCAAAATTCTTCATGGCCCAGTGTATACGTGCAGACCCGGGGTCTGCACGTATACACTGTACACATACAGATCGGGAACCTGCCTTCATTCCCAAAAGTAGGTAATGAAAGAATAATTAATTATGACAGCTATAATCAACCACAATATTTGTGAAATAAAAACAAACAGAGAAAACTGCAGATTTTTGCTTATATTTTCCTACTTTTCTTAATCCATCAGTTTTAGCGTGGTTATTTTCCGCGAGTGTCCTCGCGCGCGCTCTAGCTCGAATTTCGGATTTTTGAACTTACCTCATTAGCACAGGTTATATTCACTCTCCTAAACATAGGAACGAAGATGATCGCCACTGTGCCGCAAATGATGAAGTACGATAAGATCAACACATAATACTGTCCGCCGTATGTATAGATCTCAGATGGGACGCCTAGCAGTGTTATTGCTGAGAGGTAGGACACTAACAAAGATATCGCCACGGGCCAGTTGGACATCTTGCGGTCTCCCAGAAGGTATTCGGCCGTCGTCTTTTGTTTTCCTCCCGGGCCACATCCGTACCATATTCCGATTAGAGCTGAAATCAACATCATGACGGAGAATACCACATAGTCCACCACGCTGAAGCGTTCGTCAGCCATTGTTGGATGTCGCAAAGCAGACAGACACACAGACAGTTTCTGGTATTCACCTAGTCACGTTTTCTAATTTGCAACCACTGCAGTCAGTTTTGTTTTACTAAACTGTGGCCTGTTCGCTCAGTAATTGGCTGGCTACACTTAACCTCTGAAGAGACTGCAGTGCATCTACCGGCGGCAAATCGGTGACACAGATATTTGTTATTGAATATCGGGACTGCCTATCAGGTGTCATGCTGGAACATTGCAATGTCACACAGTTAGTTTTTGACTGAACATTTTTGACAGTACAGTTCAGCAAGACCGCCAGGACCAAATTATCAAACGTGACTTATCCGGCGATATCCGAGGTGTCCCTATCAAGCTGATTTTAAAATAGGGAAGAAATATATATAGCTGACGATTAATAAAACTGCGTAGCTGCCAAGTCTTTCTTATTATAACCACTTTGCAGGGTTTTCCCGAATTGGGACCGCAAAATTTTTCACATTTTCTCACGTCTGTTCTTGTCATGGGAAACGCGCAACGTGAATTTGGGTATGTATCTCCGAAAAGTAACAAGGCACGACCAGACGGAAAAAAGAGTTTTTCAAGCGTATATTCCTGCGGAACCGAAGGAGACCAAGAACCAGATAGCAAAAGGCAGGGAAGAAGGTTTTCGGCTCAATGAAGAGGGCAACGACTATGGCAAAAAAACAACAACAAACAAACAACAACAATAATAATAATAATAATAATAATAATAATAATAATAATAAACAATATAACGCCTGGAACAGGGGAGCTGCGACAAGACAAGACATACACATCCGACAGTCTCACTTGACTATGAAATTCCCGCTTGGAGAGGATAGGGGTGGAGTGGGGTAAAGAAGGCGGGAGGGGAGGGGGAGGGGGAGGGGCTAATTTCAGTTCATATAGCCCCGGTTCGGGATCCCTTCCACTGCCCTGTAGTGAGTACAGGATTCCAAGAGGTATATACGAAACTTAGTATTGGTGCTTGTTTCGCCCATCAAAGAGAAAGAGGACCAACGAGGTGTATGGTGACAGCTTAGATATCTCGTAGATCATTTTTCAAAGCATGCTCGGAAAGCATTCAATTAGTTTTTAAGAGAGGCTTAAGTTACACTAAAACAGATGGAATATCAAGATCCAAAAAACAAATACACAGCTAAAAAATGTCTGTGAAAGCTTTCAAACCGACCACCCAAAACACAATCCTTCGTGTCAGCATAGACCCTTTACATTGCATCATCATTTCACTCAATAGACTGGAGTGTGGAACTCTTCAGGCCCGGCAAGGGGGAGTAGTGGGATACCAATATACCCGCTATTCCCCCCCCCCCCCCCCAAGATACCAACATACCTGAAAATCATGATACTTAATACCTAAATTTTTTTTGAAACGATACTAAATACCTGAAAATGAATAAGTAAAATCTTAATCTGAAAATCTTAATCTGAATACCCGAAATACAGGAAAAACTAAATACTTTACACCCGAATTTTGACCAAAAAATAGCATATACCAGAATAAAACGGCCCGGGATACCGTATACCCAAAACCCCTGGCCGGGCCTGACTCTTTGAAAGGCTCGGCGAGGAGACGGAGGCGGGAGAATGTGGAAATTTTGGCGGCCCACAGAATGCTTGGGGATTAGGTTTCAGCATTTATGAATAATGAAAAGGATGGATCATTTTATTGCCTGGCAATGAACGTTTTCTTGTTTTTTTATTTGCAATAGCTCAACTTTTGTACTAACTTTGCATTACATCATCAAAAAAATATTTTCCTAGGCCCCATTCCCTTTCAATAAAAAAAATGATCCACCAGTCCTTAAATACACAATCAGCTTATTGACTGAAAGCTCAAAATAATAACAACACATAGCTAAAATCGGTATCTTTAAGTTAAACCGAGGAGACCATGACTGGGTGACACAGGCTGCCGCGACTAGACTTAACACAACCTCATATTTTAGCACGTCTTTTACACCGATGATGGCAGTAAGCGTTTCCGTACATCTAAAACTAAATTTAAATACCAATAGATGATATACACAATTTACTTAGTTTCGCAGGGGCCCCACCCGAGAAAGAGTACTGATCAAGTGCAGTGGTAACGATGATGATGATGATAACGACGGCGATGACGATGATGATGACGATGACGACCATGACGACGACGACGACGACGATGATGTCGGGAAGGTGGATGGGTAAGTAATAGAGCCTGGTTAAATTGTAATGACGTCAGAAATTTGCCAGCCATCTCAAGCAGCCTGGACTAATCAAGAAATAAGTTATAAGCTCGATATTAATGTGTTCTACACAATGTGTCTGTACACCTTATCACATAAAATTGGTGATCTATGAAGCACATTTGCAGCCCTGCACGAGGTATCGTTGGATACTAGCGTAAAACACCCTTGTTTCTGTACATTTCGTGGTAGTGTGTTGGCTAATGGCGCTGAAGCAGCCCCAAAGGGTGCTGGATTTGCATTTCATTTCGAAGTAGGTGCGACGCGAGATTGTGAATGTCTTGAATGTTCCATCTTGGTAGCAGGAATTATTGCTTAAATCCCTCTTAATTCTCATTAAATGACGCTCATTCGTCTCATTGACAGCTAGGCCGTGTGGACCGGCAGTTTTGAGGCCGCGAGCGTTACCTTGAATCGTTTTGTCACGCAATCTTCCGTGCATGGCATTTTTAGATTGTATTTTCTCTGCGAGAAATGATCTTCCAAGGACAGCTGAAGAACCAAGGTACTGGACGATAAAGGCAAGAGATAATATCTGAAAACAAAAAATTAACACTACCTGTTAGACTGAGAAAAAAATCGAAATAGGGTTCTTTGAGGTCAGCCTTTCTCGAGTTGTGTTCGTGAACTTACGTTAGGGCCAAGAAAGCAAAGTTTGCAAGGAAAACCTTTGGCGGGTTGGAGTTTACTATTAAGTGGGCAACACACGAGCTTTATGGTGGTATAAAAGACGACAGGATAAAAGGAAGGAGGGTCATGGAAATAGAGGGGAAAGGCTTGATAATGAACGAAAGAGGAACAGACGTATGGCAAAGTGGTAGAGAAAAATCGAGAATATGGGAGGCTAGAAGGGGACAGCGTCCGGTTGAATGGAGAGAACGATTGGAAAAGAGCTGAGCGGAAAGCACCTATATTGGAAGGGACCAAAAATATCTCCAGAGGGGAGAGGGGAGGTAAGCAAGGGAGGGGCGGTGCAGCGAGGGAGAAGGGTACACAAAGCAGACAGACGGGGATAATAGGCATGCACGAGACATGGATAACAGATAGTATGGAGGAATTGGAGTGAGCGTGCAGACAACAGAGGAAGAGAGCGACATGCGAAAGGAAGGAAAGATGGCGGATAGTGAGAAGATGGGGCGTGGCTGTTTTTGGGGACGGAGGTGGTGGAGGAACAAAACGTCGCGATTTTTTCTCGACCGGGTTGAGAAGGGAGGTAGAAGCTTGAAGACATAACTAACGAAATTAATGTGGGAGTTGATGGAGGAGAACCAAGACGGCGAAAATGTGGGGCTAGGAACGCCAGGCGGAAGATGAAAAGAAAGAAAAAAGGGGGAGGGGGCGGAGTTCTAGGACATAACGCGGATCTCTGACGGGTCTCGTATGGATACGATCGCTCGGCCCAATCTACCCAGCACAGTTGAACGGCCCGGTGAGTTGACGCCCACACAAATCAAATCCTTTGTATCACCTAATTTGTTTCTATGACTTTGACAAATCGTATTATTGGTTCCTACCAAACTGAAGTGCGCAACGCATTAGCAATGTTCGCACTAAACGGAAGTAAAATGGCGCGAAACTATCTCAATTTGTGATCTTCGAATTAGGTGAGGCATGGCGTGCGATCTCGGTTGCCGTCATTGAAAAAGCGAAATGTTCGTAAAATTAATTGAAATGGCGTTTTCTTGCCTATGATCCCTGAAATGGCTTTGTGGTGTGTGCTGACATTTGACCAAATGCGCGAATTCAAATTAACTGATTATTTCAATCAAAGTGAAAATTAAAAGCTGTTAAAAATAAGTAAATTCTTCTTCGTAACAACTCTCACCTGTAGTGTCGTTCTCATGATGCAGAAGCACACAGTGTGGTGGATCGTATTTGCGGTATTTTTCAATAAAAGTTGCTTCCGCACTGGCTCTGTCCAGAAGATCTGAAATAGAACTTGCCTGAGACTGCTTTTGGCTCGAGTTCTCGTTGTAGTTAACGTGAACGTGGTACTAGGCTGTAATTTTGGTATTCCTTATTTGAGATCTTGTGCTTTATAGCTTTGCAGCGTGAATAAGTGGTAGGCCGACTCTGTTGTGTTCCACTCAGGCTATTACTTTTAATGCACTACGTTTTATTCAGTGTTGCCGTTAAATACCATTTCTGGTTACCTAATGTCATTGATACCGTGCTCAATAGCTGATAACTTCCGGATGATTTAAATGATTAGATTGGTTATGGGTTCTAAGGCATCTGTACCTCAGGATAATTAACTTCCGGTGATTTAGGTGTAGGGGGAAAAGTTGATCAGGTAGGCTTGCCATTGCCTTAGAATAAGGATACCTCTTTTTATTTCCACACTCTAGCGGTTTCTACCATCATATACAACTAGTAGAGAAAAGCTAACCCTTCCTGGTATGCTTTTTCCTTTAGCGAAAATTCATTGTTATTTGGGAACAAACATAAGTAAAGAAAGCTTGAATTTCACTTCCCTATTCTCGTGTTCGTTTCAATGTTTACTTGGAATTTGTTTAAGCTTTACCGCCCTTCGCCCTTCACTCATCAATCTGCAGCACAAAGTCACGTTTGGTTTCTTTGTTAAATATGGAAAAAAGTTGAAAACAAATCTTCTTTACAAAAACCTGGTACTGACGTCCATACAGAACTAAAAGTAGAATTGCTGTTGAGTTTGTACCGGGGTCACTTCTTGAAGGGAATTTAGAGCCATATGGCATCCCACATAAAAGAAAACACTGTTTTTACTCAGCATACAAAATCGCTATTGTTTCAGCCAATTTATACCTTAGTCTTAGAACAAGGTAGCAACAACCGGGATGTTAACGGGGTAAATATCTTTCCAGGGGGCCAAACCCCATTCCTGTTCGAGAAGCCACATTAGCGAACAGTTGTAAATATTTTTGACATCTTGGTCATATACTTCAAATAATTTCACCTAGGGATCAACCTTTTACAAATACAAAAGGTTGAAATTAGGACAGGTAGTCTTTGATCGATGCGCCCAAAGAATTTTGAATGGTCTCTAATTGCGGAAGTGTGTGCCTTAACTCCCACTATCTCTCAAGTCGTATTTAAGTACAAAGTCCGATCCAAGATCAAGTAATAATAATGATGATAATAATAATAATAATAATAATAATAATAATAATAATAATAATAATAACGAATAAATGATTAATCACAAATTTACCAACGTATTACGTAACATCAAGCCTTGAAAGCACCTGGTACGTCAGATTAAGTAAATGCAGCAACAATCGAAAAGAAAAAAAACCCACCGACAAATTCCAAACTGCGACTATTACTATGCAAATTAAAATATCACTTCCAATAAGTATGAAGTGCAGAAGTCTGCTTCAATTTATTGAGGTAGCTCTCAGTAAGTTGACAAGATAGCTTCAAACGTTCAGGCTCTGCAAAGAAGAGAGACTCCGTATGCTATCAGCTCAGAGTGTCCACATTAAACAGAAAAATGGATCACATGTTGTGCAGCATTTCTTTCAAGACCTAGGTGCTATCTTGTGTTAGATGTTTAAAAATAAGGAATTCACATTTTCTCCCCTTGTTTACATTCTTTTTTAAGCGGTATTGGACCTTAATTGCGAATAATGTTTTTGTTTTTTCAGTCAACACATTTGATGGAATTTGTTCGCCTTTTGATGAGAGATAAAAACAAAATAACGAACCGAATTTTTTCATAGCCACACACTTCCGGGGTTGGAAATCACGTTCATGCATAAGAAACGATCGCAGCACTGAGACCAATCTAACTGCAAGCAGGAAAAAATCGCGTCTTGTAAGTCAACGAAAGTAAAAATCACCTTGGGGAGCGTAACAAATATTTTACAAAGGCTAAGACCTCTCATCAAGTAAGTTGGTATTTAAACTTCGGTACTCGTCACCATGATAATGCACACACTAGCTCCCGAAGCATTTTTTTGATAACTGGATCAGATTAGTCTCTATTTATTGACCCAGACACGCTGCGAGGCGAAGCGAAGCTATTTTATTATTTATTTCCGTTTAACACCCGTTTGATCACGGTCGAATCTCGGGCTTACTTTTGCACGTGACCAGGCGATTTCAGACATGTGAGCAGTCGCTGACTGCAGGTCTTGAGGAACGATGTGGTATGCAAGGTAGCTACCCAAAAAAGTTTCCAAAAGAAGTTACAGCACACCAGGCGTAATTATTTTTGTATACTCTACGTGATTCAACTGTTGTGGAAGTACTGACATTAACTTTTGTACGTGCACACTTTTTTTTACGTCCAGAGAATGTAGATCTCCAGATCGCTGCTACTTCGAATTTGATCACTAATTGACTTCATTGATAGTTGTTTTGCCATGAAGTGAGATTACAGAGAGTAATGTTATCCTTATTTGCCGTTAATTCAACCAGTAGAATTTTACTTGCTACATTGCAAGAAAAGCGGAGGTAGTGCTAATATCATAGTTTAAAGTAATTCAGCAGCAAGGATATTTACATGTAAGTCGCGGAATGCTCAGCTCAAAGGTCGCGCATATTTCCTGATTTGATTGCTGTAAACACAAAACAAGGCGGTGACCCATATCGAATCTCAGTAAAAATAGGAAGAAAATGTT
Source organism: Galaxea fascicularis (assembly GCA_948470475.1). Classification (NCBI taxonomy): domain Eukaryota; kingdom Metazoa; phylum Cnidaria; class Anthozoa; order Scleractinia; family Euphylliidae; genus Galaxea; species Galaxea fascicularis. The sequence continues at coordinate 29,948,744 of OX419340.1, read as the reverse complement.
GTGCTCGGATGTGGAACAACATCATAAACCATTTAACTCCCACAACGGATGAGCAAGTAACTTCTCGCTATAACATCAATACATTGTCCAGCAGAGAGGTTATGAGAATAGACAAACTTATCACCCAGAGGGTGTTGCCTTGATATAACACCAAATTCTCTTAACTAATGTACAAGGAACAGAATAGCAGCTAGAAAGGAGAATTAATAATCAGATCTTGGGAGTTATAAGGTTTGATCCTTTACACGCTAGTCGGATCAGCGTCAAATTCCTCCCTATATTTCAACGTCTTATAAAAGAGATGAATTTGCTTGATATTTTAACAACTTGTCCCTACTATTTCAAAATTTAATGTGTAGGGCAACAAAAATGGTAATTTTAATTTCCATCTTAGAGTTTAAAGGCCGTTAATCAAAATAGTCTGAACTGGAGAACATGTTTTGCGTTCACTGAAGAGCCCGCCCATTTCGAACTAAAAAAATTGAATAAACAAATGATGTCATTTTCAATCTGAAACAATTTTATTTTATCAATTTTCCTTATTCTTAAAACAGACTAGCTGTTGTGCACACTCAATTCCTCTTTGTATTTACAGTTTTCCAAAAATATTTCTGCCTTGCGGATACTGAGCTATCATAAATACGTTAAATGTGAGTACATTTTTCTTTCTCTGATATACTAAGGAGCACACTGACAGCCCATCGGTAACATAGGACATTTTCCAACAAACGTGGCGCTTGGGTAACCGTACACAGTTTGACACTTAGGTTTGCCGTGTTTCAATATCGAGCCAAAACAAACCAAATGTTGACCTAAACAATGGTATTTGTTCACAAATTTTCCTCTACAGCTATCCCATACCCAATCGATTTTCATAACACAATGATGTTGGCCAGCGTCCCTGGCAGTGCGATTATGCGCAGACAATACGCTCTCCAAAACATGAATGTCATCCAGCTCTCTTATACCGTCACTTGCTTGGTTTGTATTCTCCTCTGGTTGAACGGTAAGATCTTCAGGCCAGATCTCATGACGTGACTGTTGCTGCAAGGTCCGGTTGCGAAGTAACAGAGTTTCCAGGGACAGGGGTTTGGTAAGACTCAGACTTGCGCAATTCAAGACGACAGTTGAAAATAGAATGATCTGTCCAAACAAAGGTCGCACAAAATTTGTTAATAAAATGCAAATATGATCAAGTTTACTGTAAAGAATAATTCGTTTTTCGTATTTGTTCGAATTTGAAGAAAAGAGAAGAGAAAATGTACTTGTCTTTACACTTGCCGATTTGTAGCTGATCCATAACACAGAGAATTAAGGCCGGGTGAGGCAGAAACCATGTTTGGGGGGACAAACTGATACACCACGTAAGCAGTGGTAGTTACTGCTCCCTTAACTCTTTAGGCCTTAACAGTGACCAAAGCGTACTTTCTTCTTACAGTTTCACCATCTCAGCTTACACCCAGGTTATGAGAATAAAGGAAATGATCAATCATGCACGTTGATATCAGAGCTCAATGGGTTAATGCGGTGATGGCTACTCCTTTTAATAGCGATGACATCATAAAATCAAATGGCTGAAGTTTAATTTAATTGAAGAAAGGGCATTTTAAAAATTTAAGTTAGATTAGGTTTGATCAATAAGTATCAATGAAAGGATTGAGCAATTTCCGGCTTATACAACTTAAAATTGTTTATCAATTATTCTAAAATTATCAGCAATTGCTTGAGACTATCCGGCCTCACAGGAAAAGTTAGCTGATAAGAACAGAAACCACAGCTAACTGCTGGATCTCGTAAATCAAACTATCCACAGTAAACAGCTTTCTCTAGAGCAATAGAGCAGAAAACGTAAAATTAATTCAAGTTTTTTGGAATGACTAAGTTATGCCTACGATGCAAGATGCGCACACTTCATAACAAGTGAGAATCTTTACATCTCACGTGGCGAATGACGATAAATGAGGACAGAAACTGCGTTGCTGACGTAAATGACGTATTAAACACTAGGATTTAAAATTCTTGCTATAACCCATTACTTTAGGTAGTTAACATTTTACGTCAATAGCATGAAATACTTTCACCTCTTCACAATTTCAAAACATAAGGCCAATCGCACATGGTTTTTTGATATCAACTAATAATGTAGTGGGCAAATCATCTCTGATATTATCAACACTGAAACTATATTTAAAATCAATTAATGTTAATACCCAGAGAGTTGAGTTCAGTTTAGAGGCTTGAAGTCATTATAACATCCAGATGAGTGTAAAGAGATTTTAAAGTTCCCTCAGTTGTTCAAATTACGAAATTGAATCTCTGCATATAACTTCGCTGGACGTAACTTACTTTGACGGAAACATCCATCCTGTAAATGTTCTTGTCTGACTCCGCGTTTTGGGGTTCTGAAGATAAGAATACTGCGGTAACTGTTTGACCGAGGATATCAGAGTCAATCAAAAAGATGGGAAATTATTCCTCGCAGTAAATCACATTGGTTTAGCTGCACATTAATCGTGTTTTTAATGAGTTTAAGAAGTGACACATAACAAGAAAGCAAACACAGGGACTCGATCATGCTTCTCAAACAAACAAACAAATGTTTCTTACTAAAAACACCTTAAGCCAACTGCGTTTTAGAAAACTGGACTAATTTATTAAAAGTTAACGTGCTTTTCGAGAAAGATTGGCCTGTTCTCCGTGTCAACTCTAGTCTAACTACCTCTTAACATGAGCATGGTGGTTTTACTTACCTTGGAAGTCAAGTTCTTGAGTTCGCCTCACTAGCTTAAACTCATCATAGCTTTCTGTGAGCTTGATCGAGATTTTTATACTCTCCCATTCTAATTAATTCCGTACTCCACAAGGAAAATATCCGCACATGCACCTCAACATGGCGTGTTTACCCCACCTACATGACCGGACGTTTGGTCGGTTTCCAACCTATTTTTAGCTTCATTTGTTAAATGAGAGGGTAAACGAATCTTCGATTCACCTGTTGTTGATATCAAGTTGCATGACATCATTGGGAAAGTTCTGTCTTCCTCATCTTTTGGTTTTGGTCTGATGAACACTGAGCGAAAAAATGCAGCCTGAGGTGCAAACAAATCAGACCCAGTCCCCCATTAGTGCAAACGGCTGCTCTAATACGAGTAATCATTAATTTCTCTTTGGGACTGATAGGAAGAGAAAACATTAGTCAAATATCATTATTAACCCAATTTATCCATCAGTCACATGTTGATCCAAAATTACGATTTTTCTTGCCTGCAGTGGACATTATTCATGTCTGTTCAGCGAAACAGGTTTGGCAGAAGGACTCCGTGCGCGTCTGAATCATTTGTCCATCCAAAGTCGGTCAAAATTAAATGTATCAGGCGGTTCAGGCCGTATATAATTTTTCTGCACTATTTATTCTAGTTTAATACCTTGTCATGATCACACGTCTGGTTGAAGGGAACCGCGAACGTTTTAGCAGTAAACTGAAATATTTCGCAAATCAAAACCTGGGGCCGGATTCTTGGTATTGTTTTCTGGCATTTCAAAACAATGGGCTATTGTGAGAAAACAATACTTAGGAGACATGTTAACTAAGGAGAACTTCGTGCCGATCTGGCCCTTGGATTCTGACAAAATTTCTGAAACCAAATAGGGAAGACCGGCATCTTTTTCACCTGGGTCAAAAACCCTTGTCCAACCTGTGAGTGAGCACATAAGAAACCAATCATTCTCATCAGTTTTATAGCTGACCAAGAGCTAATTAATGGCATACTGAAAGTTTTTCAACCTCGCTGTTTTCTGAAGACACTATCTCACCAGTTGTTTTTAAAAGGAAATTTCAATGCGTTTAAAAGTGCCGAAAACTAAAAAGGAACTATATAACGATAGCCTCAGTCGATAAGCATTATAATCAAATGCCATGTGCTTTGATATACTTTGACAAAATCGTCTTTTTTCCAGAAATGGTGTCACAAAAAATTAGAAATAATCAGTTTTCTTACAGTGTGACTTCCGTTCTGGAACAGACTTATCAATACAGTCTGGCCAAAACGATTTACCAATGGGACATGGCAGTATTACTTGAAGTAAGAAATAACTGAAGGAAGCATTGAAATATTTTTATCCTTGGGTGGAAAGTCACGAAAAACCTCCAAGGTGAACAAAACAACCTGATACTAAATTTCTTTATTTCAGATCTGAATTTCATCGCTTAGCTCACTGATTTTGATTAGCGAGCGTTTCGGGCTGAGCATACACTGAACTGGTTTTGAATGGTTGCTTAAGATCGATCCATTTTACGATTTTGTCCTGAAAATCGTTCATCTTAAAGTATAAAACAGACATTTCACTTGTTAGGGTTAAATGGCACGGAAACAACATCCCAAATTAACACTCAAGCTAATTGGTTTCGAACCCGCTCCGCAAACGTCATTTCTATTGTAAATGTTAACGAATCGAATACAGTACAGTGCGTTGGTATGCACGGTATGCCAGTTTAAGCAGACGTTTTATCAAGGTAAGGAAAGTATCACAACGTAGTTGAAAGCCAGTTGGAAATTTTCAATTCGGATCTTTCTTACTTGACTGAAAAATTTAAACATCTTGTTATCTGTTGTATATAACTTGAAATTAAAATTGAATAATTCATTCAGCTAAGAATACTGCTTAGCTTCTCCCTTTTAACATATCTACATCCCTTTCTGATAACCGCTTCCCTGAATGCTGAAATATTTTGAAATTACTAAATCACAGTTGGGATATATAAGAAGGACTTGCCGATCCAAAACACATCGACTAAATATGCGAGTAGACCAAGTGATCAGTAGCTAAAGACAAGACTAGCAAAAACGAGACCCTTAAAAATGAACTTTAAAGCACAGGTAAGTAACTCGTAACACTTTTTAACGATAGAACATACTGTTACTCAGATAGTTTACAGTATAATGACTTTTCAAAGACATATTTTTCCTGAACATTTTCAATTAGATCCTGACTAACCTTTTCCCATCTTTCACAGTTGCCAAAGTTATTATGTCCTTGTAATTTATTATATGTAAAATACTTGTGAGGAGGTCTCTGTATTGTAAGCTTAAGGATTCTTGAGACCTCTTGAGGCCTCTTGTCGCAAATGATGGCACCCGAGTTTGCACAATTACTTTTACAGTTTTTACTTACGTTTTAGTTTGAGTAACCGTATCTATAACTTTACTCACGATTAGACGGTTGTAAAAGGGAGAAGGAGGGAGGGGTCTAGATCACGTTTTACGGAAAATAAAAAGGGTTCTTTCACAATTAATCATTTATTTCTCGTTTCACGGAAAATAAGTTTTCAAAATCACACTTCACGAGGAAAAAATTAGTCATGTCATATTTCACGGGAACAAGGGTCGATCGCGAGTCTCGAAAATACCCCTTACCACCGTCTTCTTAGTGCCTCAATAGCACTGAGTGCTCTATGCTTTGGTGAAACATAATAATTGAAACAAAACGTTTGTCTCAGCAGGCAATTTTGTGCATGATTGTCCTCGTGACCTTTCCATGCCTGCGCGTTGCCAAATCTCTTTCACTGGAGAAACAAGCGTTCCATCGGCAAGGACATGACCAGGGTGAAGACGACCAGCGGCCAACAGACGATGTCTCCCAACCAGAAGAGAGCATAAACCGAGAGAATGACATTAGAAGTGCAGTGAACAGGCTTCTTGACGGACCATCTGCACATGATCGCATCGCCAGGAATGCCCATCACCCATGTGTTTCCAAACTCATCCATGAGTATGATTCTTGCAGAAAGCGTTATGTTACCAAAGCCATTTGTTCAAGTCAACACGTGTACTGTGTTCCAGTGGGAGTCCCACCCAAGTGTAAAGCAGTGTTTGGGTACCCTCCCACCAACACCACTATTAACTGCAAACCTATTCCAGTGGATTGTCAATGCGCTAACTAACTATGTCTAGTTATGACGGTTTAAGCGGACTTGGAAATGATCAGATCAGCTTTAATTTTGTAATGAAGTCAACACAAAGACTAATTTAACCCAGAAGGAGAAGATTTATTGTTAAGAACAGTATAAATTTTCAAAGTTTAACTCTCACTTGAGTGGAAAAATAAACGGTTATGCTTGGATAGAAGAAATACTATAGTGTGTTTTTTGACTTGTGAAATAAAAGCATTATGTCTAGGCACAAAAATTCCGAGTGTCATATCCCATGTCCAGTAGAAGTAATGGCCACTTGCAAACAGTATCTGGTACAACTGGCCAGCAACAGAAAGATTTCTAGATCAATGAGAAACACCACTGATTTGAAGGACGAAGGGGCAATGACGTTTAAGCTACATAAAGACGTAACAGTGCTTTATGAATAAAAATTGTCTTGTATGGGGACAGCTCAGGGTTTGGAAACGTTTTGAAGCTTGCCATTACTTACAAGATTGTCCTCTAACGTTTTTCTCATTTTGTTCAGTAACTTCTCAAAAATCAAAACGGAAGCGATGTATCAAGGACAAAATGCTACTGATTGCATTTCGGTTACTAATATTTGATGTGGCCTGGTTGAATCGTTTTTATGTCTAGTTATTAACAACTGATTGTTTCCTGGGGAAGAAATGCTTTCGTGTCCTTTACAGTAATTTAAATGTTGATAAAATGTTTGGTGGTTTCTAAAAGCCAACCTCACAGAAAAATGACGGTTCGAAACTCACGCAGAAAGTGCCTTAAAAGATGTTTCTATTTCGGATACCGGTATTTTCCTTTTTGTTTATGCTAAGGCAAATTGTCTAATAGGTGCTCTTTTAACCTAAGAACGCAAGGATTTGGGAATTATTTACACTAGAGCCGTCAAAGTTCGCATACAGTTTCAAACTGGAGGAGTTACAATATACCTTTTTTTCCCTTCAAAACAGAAGAATGGTTTTCCATGATGGGACTTTGTAAGGGCCCTTCCGTACCAGAACAAAAACAAAATTGCTAGTCTCCTCCAAAAATCGTCACATATAAAGGCGGATCGACCCTAACTCAAAGAAACATACTTTACACTACTAAAATGTTCAATTTTCCTTAAGAAGAAACTTGTGTGCTTTCTCTATAAGAATGTAATGATATACCGGGGCGATCTTTCGACTGAGCTGGCGAAGATTGTCCTATCAAATTTCAACCACAATAAACGGAAGTTTAGTAGCGTTTGTGCCATCTTTATTTGTAATGGCTACAAACCGAACAGGGAAATCGTCAAGCATTTTAAGATATAACAAAGTTATAATCAATTTAATTAATAATATTTTGGTTTAGTGCATATATTAAGGTGTGTTAATTATAAAGAAAAGCTTTGCAGGACTTGGGGATTTTCAATTAAAAAGCGTACGCCTTTTTTATAGTTTATGCTTTAAATTTGAAGTTACTGATCAAAACATAATTCTAGGTAGTAAATGACCTCATTGTTACTAAACCTCATTGTTGCTAAACCTCGAATTCTGAGACGCAACAAAATAAAAACGGGCTGCTCACTTGTCACAAAGACGACGTCGTTTCATTTTTTTGCATTCTTAGTCCTACCTATATCCTTTCATTTTTACAAAAACTTGATTCTGTTAATAAATAAGCCGAACAAATTTTATACAGAATGTCTGGTTTATGTTTAAATTTCTTTTCTCAACTTGTCCTTTTCGTCCTGTTTTGGCTACAATGGACACCCCCCTCTCCTCTTCCTTAAATCACTTGCCTCTGCATAAAAGAATCCTTTAGTTCATTATTCACGTGGTAAAACATACCGCACTGTTTGTTTTTTAACCTGTTTGTGGACATTGTAATTCATCCTGCATACAATTTTGAAACTGGTTTGTGAACGTAGGCAACATTATCCATCGCGGAAGATTTGAAGCGCTTCCTCGGGTTTTGTAATGTCTCTTAAAAGTTCTTCGAATGTTCTCACATTTTTTGCTATCCGTGAAATTTCCACGTGGGTACTGTTCTTATGAAACAGTAAACCGAAAACCCACTTTTAGAACCGACGAAAGACTTCATGGCACCATATACGCCTTCTAAATTTACATTTTTGGGGACGTTTTGTGTAAAGATACATATCTCATGATTATGCCTGAACAGTTACAAAACCAAAATATGTCCTAAAGAAAGGAAATAGACCTTTAAACACATATGAGCTCTAAATATATGCACAAGAGTTAACAGTTCAGATAATTAAGAAGCGATATTTAAAGTAAAAAATAACAATAAGAAGTTGTATTTTTTTATTTAACCTTTTTAATTTCAGAAAAGTGAAAAGGTCCGTGGAATAATGAACCAATTCGTCATTAGTTAGCCGGGTTCAGAATCAGATCTCAGAGTTCTTTCGTTTTCAGCCATTATAAGTCATGGCTATTAAATTATTTCTTTAAAGATTTAATTTACCTGGATATAACATTAACTAGGTTCAGATAAGTGTTAATCCAGGCTTAAGGAGTTTCCTTCGTTTGTACCCTTATCAAATGACATGACGTTCGAAATTTCGTTATTGTAATATCAGCTCCATCGGATGACGTCATAATTTCCATTTTTACTCGGCCTAATGTTATTTTAGGAGAAATGAAGTCCAACAAAGTTTAAATCAATTCATGAAAGTTGTTTTACAGTTTAGTGCGGTTCTGTTATTGTGCCAATTTCCTTGTCAAAGTTGATAGTCACACAGCATTGCAAGTTTTTGTTTTCTTAACCAGCCATTTTATTAGTAAAAATCGACGAGTAATAAACGAAATTTAAACATATTAGAATATTTCCTTCGAGTTCTAAAAGCCATTTTCCTGTCAACTGTCAACAGGAAGAGAAAATTATCTTCCTTTTGCCTGCAATCACAAGGTTTTGTATAGGGGAACTCCAACCTACATTTCCCCACCTACATTTTTAAGTAGTTGTTATTCTGATCTCAAAACTTCAGTTTAGGGATAACAAGTTAACTACCAAAGGTTATACGAACAATAAAATACATTTCTGCCCTGATTCAGCCAAATATTAAAATACTGACTTAGAAACAGTTAGGTCAAGCGGTTGTTAAGCCGGATGAAAGATACTTGCTTTGAGTCTGGGCACACGTTCTACTGCGTGCACTAGCGTCGGGCGTAGTCTGGGATGTTTGCACTACTGGCTTTTCCCTTTTCACCCACACTGTGTATGGCCTTGTACCGTCAAATCTAACAAGGACAGGAAGGAAGACATAATATGCTTACGCATAATAAAAAGACGCGTCCGGTTAACGTTGAATTTTACAAAATACTAAGTACAACAGATTAAACTTAAACGTGAATTAAGGGACAAATTCACAAATAGAAGTTAATTTCTCTAACTGAAGTCTTTTTACTTACTGAATTACGAGTCGAAGCCAAAATTTGCTCCAAATGTAAGACGAAACTATACAGCAATAATCTAGGCTCACCAATACTCAACTTGCTTTCTCTTTTCATGACATGAAGATTAAAGACAAATCATGGAATATTCGTCTTTGCTATAACAATGATGTCCAAAACGTAATGTGTGGGACATAAGTCATCAGGTCTGTTTCTCATTAAAGTTGTGTGCGGGCAACAAACGAATTAAAAATACAAAAGGTAAAAATTAACTCCCTCTCATGCGGGTGGAATTCAGAGCACGCTTAGCCCACATGCGAAGTTTTTTGCTCCGAAGTTTGCCGAATTAATGAGGAGTAGAGAGTATAAAAATCACGGTGAAGGTGGCTGTAAGCTATGATCAGCTAGAGCTTAAGCTTATATTTTAATACAAGGTGAACGAAGCAACTTGGTTGAAAAGGTAAGCAAAATCCTGCTGACACCATGTTAAGATCTGGCCACGCTAGAAAAGAACTGGCTTACATAACATGTCTTGTTTTGTGCAGTCGCCTCAAAGCTTCTTACTTCAATATGAAATACCTCAATATCGCTTCATGAATCGAGAATCCTTAAAACGATTAGTTCATGCACTATTTGTTAGAAATATACAGGAAGCCTGCAATTCTCTTCCCAGTAGAATAGTATACGAACAGTAAGTCTTCCATGTATTTTCCGTTCTTTCACTACTCATTACACTTCGGGCGGTTCCGAAAGTCTGTTCCATTGGTTGAGAAGTGCTTGTTAAGCAGTGACAAAAGATAATCAAGGAGCCTTCAAGACATCCATCAAAACCAACCTTTCTCATCAAGCGTTTTTCATACTTGGCTGAGGGACACGAATTTTTGTCTTTGACATTACGCAAGGCGCGTCCCTTGCTTCTTTAATCAGGGCAATCGCACTGAAAAAATTAACACGAAGCAGCAACAATGAAGTTATTCCATTTCTTCCACTGACCACAATACTGTTTTAGATAAAGGGATTACAACCACCAGAGGAACTTCCTAAGAATTTCGAACTCAACGAGACCATTTACAGGATGAATCTTACTACGGTGAGTAAAATTCAGCAATAATGCCGTCATTAAGAACGACTCCCTTACTTTATTCTTCGTCTTTTTCTGTGAGCTGCATGCGTAGCGGCAGTTTTAATCTAACTACTCGTTAATCAGGTCACAGTTTTATAAATGTTTTGATGACAGTGAAATCTTATCGAGGCTTACTGTGTAAGAATGAGATTCGCATATTTTAGTTTCCCCTTGCATGCATTAACCGATCGAGCTGATTCTGCACTACTGCATGTCGCTTACATAATCTTATCATACACTATCAAATAATCTCAGTTATATAATAGAAATTAGTTCTTTGGGTTTATTTGGCTCCCATTTTTCCAAAAAAAAAAAAGGCCCAACTTAAAAACGTTATATTTCTTGTTTCTCTGTGAAATTTAAAAAGTTTAGAATAATATTTGAGTGAGTAAGTTTATTTGGCATTATTCACGAAAATCTCTGTTGGTTGCGAAGTGAAAGTATTTTTTTTTCAACCCAGTTTATTGATGCGTTCAACATAGTTCTCTGAAAGGAGGTTTTGTCATGCTATTTCGGTTGCAAGATGCTAAAAATGTCTTTAAATCAACAAAACCCATAATAATGAAGCAGTTCAGTTTATTTACTTAGGACGGTGTTACTGCACTGATATTTAATACTGTCTTCTTCTGATACGGATGGCAAGGATGGAAATGTATATTGCATTTTGAAAAATTTAGTGCTAAAGTTTTCAAATTCTCGCAAGTCATCTTGAAGTCATCGTCAAAAATGTACCATGGATGACTTTACCGGCCAAAAATGGATTGATATCTTTTTCCTGCATTTCAACGAGTGTCTCGGAAGTTGATCCGGAAAACAACAAAATCCCCATGACAGAGCTTCTTTAACATAATCCTAATGCTATAAACAGAAAAAAAAAAACCCTTCAACACAAGATTCTAAGCCCAGTGTCAAATAATGCAATGTCAGTGTAGCCTTCCGTAAACATCAAATTACCCTAAGAATATAATTTTGTTTCAAACAGGCTTCTTTATCCATAATTGTGATCCTAAGCTGCTCCAACCTTAGCTTGACCAAACCTATGTTCCTGGACATACCATCACCTCACCGCCAAGAACTTAGTCAGCAGTCACGCGATCAAGAAACCCAGCCGCAGTCCTATGGTTTCCAATCAGAGGGGAACATTGATCAAAAGCGTAACACCACAAGTGGTGTGAACATGTCCCTTGACAGCTCAACTGCACACAATCGCACAGCCAGAAATGCCAGTCCCTGCATTGCATATATAGTGAGAAAGTTCGATCAATGTAGAAATAGTTATGTTAGCCACGTTCATTGTAAAAGACGACACTTTGCCTGTATCCAAGCCACTCAAAAGTACCACTACCCAAAGTGTATTCCCGTGCTTGGCTTCCTTCAAGCGACGTTTGTTGGACAATGTGATCCTTTACCTATAGATTGCCAGTGTGCTTCGTGAGGAAAACTATATATTTATCATGTGTTAATGTAGCAGTTCTTTAAAGCAGCCTCCACTCATCATACAAAATATTTGCGTCAAGTTTTTGGAACCAATCCAGCTGAAAATTCCAATTTGGATTCAAAACGTAAAGGTAGCACTTAAATGTACAACGAATTGTATATCCTTATCGCCTATTTTCATTTTTGAAATGAAGCACTCCCTTAGTCACTTTGGATTCATGACCCTGACTGACTGCAAATGAAATACCGGTTCCAAACGCTCCATCACTGGCAACATCATCTAATAAGATTAAGATCAAGAATAAGAATAAGAATGATGATGATGGTAATGGTTATGAAACAGTATGAACTCGCAATAACCATTCCGCTTGTGCAAGGTGTAAGCTGGACAACAAAATTGCTATAAACTGACAGCTCGTCACGAAATAGATGTATCGTAGATAGCTTGCTTAATTTAGTTGGTTAAACATTTTTTCTTTTATGCTTATTTTGGGAAGTTCTGAGATGCTTACCGAATGATTGAATAATAAACGTTTAGTGAATGAACTGTGAAATATGAGCTTAGTTTTAAACGACTAATGCAAATATCAGTAATTGATTAATATAACGCACCGAGACGAAGGGTCATTCTTTTTTGCACCCTGAAACCAGCGGTGTTGTAGAGCTATGTTGGAACCAATAACATATCGTCTTTACTGGAATTGATATACATCAATTATTTACCAAGGTTTAGTTCCGATCTTACGAACTCCTTTTTAGCTGTGGTTAATCCCTCTTACTGATAGCGGAAACAGTCTAAAATTAGACGTTTGAACGTCATCAACGCTATCGCCTATCTCCGCCTCACGTCACAATAGCCCGCTTTTGCCCGCCTGTTGCGTCAATATTCACTCTAAATACTATGTTTAGCAAATTAAATCAAGGACAGCTGAACTTACTGGAACTCTACACATCGTACGTGCAAAGTTCCGTGAGCTAATTTTGGCAGGGTAGATATGTTTTCGGTGCAGTTGTTCAATGCTAGCGGCTTAGGGAGAAGAAATTAAACCTGAAAACTAATTTGCCGTATACGATGTATACTCAACAGAATACAAAACCAGTCCGGACTGCTGCCGAGTTGCCAAGGTTTACATGTTCTTTTCCAAGCAGCCTTAACTCGTGTTTCTCTGTTAATCAGCCACATAATGCATTTTAAACCAGAAGAGTTGTGGAATGTGCTTCAAATGTCAAGATCAGCTCAGCTTTCCAAAATCGAGAAAAGAAACAATAACTAAATTATTCAGTCTCACCAACACGATTCTTCTCTTATGAGTACGGTAATTCTTAAAATGTTAGACATTTAACGTCTTCCTGATGTTCTGGAGACAGGTGATTCGGTATGTTCTTCAATCATGAGACATTAAACATCCAGGGAACAAATCAACTTAAAAAATACGTAAGATCTGAGTAAACTTCCGTTCATGTAGGCGGCGGAGAGGAACACACTTAGTCCAGCTGCGAAGAGTTTCCTCGTAAATTACGGAATTAAAAGTGTGGAAAAAGTATAAATCACTTCCTGAAGCTGACTGAAGGCTATGATGACCTTATGCCTGCAAGCTTGATCGCTTAGGAACCTGTCTTAAAAGGTAAGCAAAACCTGTTAAAAGGTGGACAGGAGTTAAAATCTTTGACTGAAATGGGGGAAGCGTTGGAATCTAACTAACTTGTAAGTCGTTAGACGCATCCACAAAAATCCACAATTCATTCCAGCAGGACTAATTGACTACAGTACTGACTGAATGAATATTTTCTGGGCTATCATAAACCAGCACAATTTCAAGGTATTTCAGAAGTACATTCTAACCGTTGAGGACCCCGGTTTGGTGAAAGTTGAATTATCACTTTTGATGGTAAAACAAGAAACCGAGAGACTCATCAAATTTACGTTTTCACATCTCAGTCCCTGAACTATCGTTTGTTAATAACGATCGGTTATTTGCAAGCGCCCTTCAGTACATGGTGTGAGAATTACATGTCCTCGAGTTCAGCTACCTTATTCCCAACCGACGGTATCTTCGCAATCTACAATAAATGACACCCGTAAAGCAGAATTGCATGGTGTAGACTGAATCATTTCGCTCTCTTTGACTAAACGCAATGTCATTTTTCGAGGGCAAAATCGTTGAGGAGCACAAAGGCTTTACGGCATGGATTTCACTGCAAAAGTAAGTAAAACTTGTATTTGTTATTACCTTGATGGAAACCACAACATAGTCAGCAGAGTCCTGATTTTAGATCGAAAAACAACTGTTTTCTTAAACCTATAAGGGAGCTCATGTGCAGTGCAAAAATGTAGTCCCCCCTGCTCAGCTTACCAACTTTCAACTTACATTAGTTGAGCTCAGCTTGCATTATTCCTACCTAGCTTAGCCTCAATGCACACCGCAATTATTTGAAATAATGAAATTATTTGGTTTCCGAGTAGTGGCTTTCAATGCTTTTAAGTGAAACGTCATATATATGCAAGTAGATTAACTCCCTGATAATCTCAGTGCTGCAGTAGTTTCGCCCTGTGCTCCTATGGGGTATTGACTTGCTATAGCGGACTTCTCTTCTCCCGTTAAATCAATTCTACAGTCCCTCTCTCTCTAATCCCATGTGGACTTCGTGGCTGCTCTTCGCTGTTTTTTTTTATGGTATACTTTTCAAAATGTACCCAATGTAACCCGCTTCCTGTTTTGGATGTGAGTGCTACAGGCTGCGGGTTTGCCATTTTATCACAGTTTCTCGAGTCCCACCCTTCGTGTCCATTTTGTGTGAGATCCATGTAACGGACTGTAGCTTTTGATAGAACCTTCTAAGTCCATATTTTCCTCAAGATTGAAAGTTCCTCAAGATGTTAAAGGCAACCCCAGCTTACAAACGCCAATCTACAAACAAAAATTGAAATGACATTGAATATTTAAAAGCTGTTTTCCGGCGCTTGACGAAACTACTGTACTTCCTTTACTCAATAAAAGAACTACGATATCTGGACTCTTGTAAAGCATTCTAAGGTTAAAGTTTGTCCAATGATAGTATGACAGGCTAAGAAAGATTCTTTTCGCTACTTGAACATCAGTTTATGCTTTTCCACGATTTTATTTCGAACAGACTATTGTATCCTTAACTGTCATATTGAGCTTCTCCAGCCTTGTTTCACCAAACCTTTCTTCCTGGACATACCTAGCAGCCAGGCCTCCCATGAGCAGTCACGCGATCACGACATCCAGCCACAAGGCGATGGCTTCCAACTAGAAGAGAGCATTGACCAAGAGAGTGGCTTCGCAAGTGGTGTAGAAATGTTCCTTGACAGCCCTACTGCGCACAATCGCACATCCAGAGATGTAAAAGAACAGTTACCTTGCTTTTCACATATGTGGTTAAAAAAGTTCGATTGGTGTCGAAGACGTTTCTTCAACCATGTGCACTGTTTAAAAAAAACACGTGGCTTGTTTTCGTGCCATTAATAGCGTTTATCGAGCCCCAAGCTGTAAAACAGTGTATGGCTTTTTTGAGGCTAAATTTGTTTCCAAGTGTCACCCGTTACCAATTGATTGTCAGTGCGCTGCATAAAGGAACCTTCGTTGACTTTCTAATATTCATTTACAAAAATTGAATAGTTAAGACTCTTAACTGAGGCAAACATAAAATCTTCTAGCCTGCAGGAACTTACATTTATAATAAAAATAATTCATGGATTGAAGAATTGAGTGCAATTATATTTTGGTTTACGTTAATGATATATCATTTAATATCTCTTCGACACTAAGGATGTTTGTTGACGACACTAAAGTTTACAGAGAACTGTCAGATATAGCTAAGGACAGTGAAGCCCTGCAACTCGATGTCGACCAGCTACTGTCCTGGGCATCTATATGGCAACTTCGCTTCAATCCCGATAAGTGTCTTACTTATAACACACAAACGTGACTTCTCCCTCCCTACATACTCATTGGGACGAGCCTTAAAGGCGTAAAGCACGTTAAGGATTTGGGAATTACGGTTTCTTCGGATTTATCTTGGAGTAAACAGGTTAACGTGACTGTTAATAAGGCTAACAAACTATTGGGTTTGGTTCATAGAACAGTCGGCTCGTCGAATCCTCGGGTGCATTCTCTACGTTAAACAAATCTCTTGTGCGCCCGGTTCTAGAATATGCTGCCCCGGTCTGGAATCCATATTTGGTTAAAGATGTGCTAGCGTTAGAAAGAGTTCAGCGAAGAGCCTCTCGGCTTGCTTTAGGTCAAAAACGTGGTGAGATGGATTATGATGATCGTTTAAGGAAGCTGAAGTGGTCCACACTCGAAACACGCAGACTGTTTCTTTCTTTAGTTGAATGCTACAAGATCGCAAACTAAACTTTGATGATCTTTTTGAATTCACTAAGTGCAATTCAACCCGCGCTAACCATCCGTATAAGCTTTATCTTAAACCAGCAAAGTGTAATTCATATAAATATTCCTTTTCTATCCGAATCGTACGGCATTGGAATAGTCTACCAGGTTCTGTTGTTGAAGCTGGGAGCTTGAGTCGTTTTAAGAACGCGCTGAAGCGCTTTCTAAATATTTCTTAATTGATTGTTTATCATTAGTTATCTAATTTTATTGATTGTAAATAGTTCTTAAACGATTTTTATTGTATATAGTCATACCAGTTTTTCCTTTTTATTTTGAGGAAATATTATAGGGCCAACCTCTAGTTTTCCTTTTCAAGATGTTTTGTATTTTTTGTTTTTCCATCTTGAATAAACACGTTATGTTATGTTATGTTATGTTATGTTAAGTCTGAATACTCAAGATGTTGCGACCTTTGCTTCCGACAATTGGATTTAGCTTCCATTGAGTGAATGCAATCATCGTCATTCATCTAGGCCTGCGATTCAGGCAGGGTTTCAAGACATGTTTATTAGCTAATATCTCCGCGCATTTACTCACACAAACCATCACTGTACACACAAAGGCCTGATCGCAACACCGTGAGCTACGTTCCCTACTTTTTGCGACCAGTGTGTGGGTTCTTTAACGTCCCATAAAGTTATCACGAGTAGGGGTTGCAAGACGGGACCTACGGTTTATGGTCCCTACAGAAGACGAGTTTATTACAGACACCCTAAATGTTGGTCAGGCCGGGGTCTGAACCCGCGACCTCCGCCCGTCTGTGATTGGTCGACAAAACTCTCAACCACTGAGTAACCAGAACAAGAACCAAAATCAATTGTGACCTGGTAATTGCAACCATTTCGCACCCTTGGCGCCGGCTGTATGTAATTGCTTTGAATTCTGATTGATTCTTTGCGCAGTTTACGAATGATTGTGATTAGCGATAGTAATTGTTTTGGTTTTAGTTTTATGACACTCAAATTGAAAATCGTTCTAAACAACAAGAAATGCACCTCATTTTAAGAGTTAAATGCCTGTTGGTCGAACCATTACTTTTGTATTCGGCTGTTGAGTTGTACACGGCTGAAAGCACCTCATAAATCATAATTATACGCCAAATTATCCGCGTGATCTTTAGTCACCTGTGACGGAACCTAGGCCCATGACCAAGAATTGTACTGAAAATCAATCAATGGGAAAATTCCAATTACATAATTGCATAATATAGTACGGACGTCATGAGAGAGAGGGAGAGATAGATCGTTTATTATACATCGCAGTCCAAAGACTGAATTACGTGTTTCAGTTACAGAATGAGAAAAATATGAATTTAGAAAACTTTAAAGCCTTAAAAAATGGAGTCAAAATATCACAAACGGCTGCCTTACATAATTACGAAATGGAGCTATGGAAAAATATGAATTTAGAAAACTTTAAAGTATTAAAAAATGTAGCCTAAAACGGCTGACTTACATAATTATGAACTGGAGCTATGGAAAAATATGTATTTTGAACACTTTGAAGTATTAAAAAATGTAGCCTAAAATATCTAAAACGGCTGACTTACATAATTATGAACTGGAGCTATGGAAAAATATGAATTTAGAAAACTTTAAAGCCTTAAAAAATGTAGCCTAAAATATCTAAAACGGCTGACTTACATAATTATGAACTGGAGCTATGGAAAAATATGAATTTAGAAAACTTTAAAGTATTAAAAAATGTAGCCTAAAATATCTAAAACGCCTGACTTACATAATTATGAACTGGAGCTATGGAAAAATATGAATTTGGTTAACTTTAAAGCCTTAAAAATGTTGTCTAAAATATCTAAAACGGCTGACTTACATAATTACGAACTGGAGCTATGGGTCTCACAAAATATCAACAAATATCAATCTTTTGTCCCCTTAGGCTTGACCACCATGCGTTGCAAAAAATTACGACTACAACCTCTTTAATGATAGCTGTGTCATCGAACCAACCTGTGTTAGGAAATGGAAAGAGAAATCCCAGCTAGATTTTCAAAATTGGCAGGAGAAATTTTCTTTTACAGTATTTACCGCTCATCTAAAGACAATAAATTGAAACAGTTCTCGTTTAAACTGCTACATAGAATGGTTGCATTAACCAAAGAACTTAGAAAATTCGGTTTTGCTAATGACGCAGGCTGTACATTTTGTCCTTCCAATTGAGCACGGATTTCTTAACTGCAATACCTCAACAACCTTCTATTCAGGAGGTTTGTCCTGGTTTAATCAAGGCCAAAACACCAATATTTACCTCTCTAATCAACAAATCACTCTTAATGTTACACCCGCCAGTCAACTTTCGGTTCCCCTAAAACGAAGACCATCCCTATTTCTTATTTGTTTAAAACAATATCTTTAGAATTGTAGATGTTTCGAAAGGAAACCCAACATTCAAGAATTCCAGAACAGGGTGTTATCACAATGGAAAATGGAAAAATGTGCTCCTCTCTCGATTCTGAACCGGTCGGTCTTACATACAGGAACAGAAAACATTTGGATTTCCTAAGTTGTCTTCTGTTGGTGGCCTTATGAGGAAGTAAACTAACAGGGTTTTGGTCTTTGATATAAAAAATGTCTTTAAAAAGATCATATGATAATTTTTTTCCGCCTCTCATAGAGAGTGTTGATACATGACCTTTCCAGTGCCCTACTATATTTTAGGTCTGGAAATATAATAAGCATAGCGCGCCTCTGAATACGCTCGAGCTCGTCTGATAGGTAATTAGGAAGACTGCTATGAAACAATTGGCATGAATCTCTTTTGTATGTAAAGTACAGTTTTTCTTTTTCATAAGTCGCCGCAATAGGAAGTTGGAGAAGTATAAATCAGTGTTATCATGATTTCCCCCAAATTAGATCTTAACACTTCCTTGGAGACAAATGTAATGATTTAGATCACCGAAACAAATTATTGCCTTTTATTTCTAAGATACGACTTGCAAATGTCGGACTAGTAACATTTTGGTGATCTGCTGCAGAGAACATTTAAGATTATATACAATTACATAGTTACACTTGAATTTGCGCACTTCCCATTATTCATTGACTGCTAAGGCTATATGATAGTCCGGTGCCTTTTATAAGCGTCGCCCGCAAGAAAAGAAACGGTCAAACGTGCCTCTTTGTTGTGCCTCCCCGACTGGGCTGGAAAAGTACAAATTAAGACTCCGACGTTCCTTTGGTGACAAAAGATTGACTAACAAATGATTTTAAAATACTAAAATATGCCAGTTGTACGGAAAAGCGACCACGCTGCGGATGAAAGTATAACACTAGAAAGTGCTAACAGCAAACCGCAAGTGCTCTTTTGCTTTATCACTCTTTAAAGATCTGTCCGGATAAGCAAGTTATCGGTTCGACCCCAATCGCGTGACAAGTCCGGCGTCTTTCAAAATAAACTTTTAATCCACTTGTCAGCAAATTGTGGTTGTTGTCATCATTGCTGGCTGGAATCATTTTGTGGGTTTGGTTCTCTTACAAGATCTGATACAAAATCTACTTGGATCTACTTTTTGGCAGTCGACAGTAAACTTCCCCTGTAGCGTAAATTTACAAACGTTTTACAAGCGTAAACAAATGCTGGAAAGGCCTTGAAAGATAGACTTGCTTAAACGCAAAGGCTCTTTTTATGTTCACTCGAGGCTCTGAGAGAAGCTTCCCTTAATTTGTTTCCATGCTTGTAACACGCGAGGAAATTAGTTTTGAATGTGAACAACCACTCTGAGATAAATTTAAATCTATATTTTCGGCTCCAGACAGAGTGACAAGTTTGGTAAAGAAAGCCTATAACGGCTAAAATTGTATCCAAATATAATGTTATGGCCTGTATATACGATGTCCCATATTCTAAGTTTGGCTGTCGTTTGACCTTCAGATCGAACGCCATTTTACGGAAGTTACTGCTTTAGACCTCGGGATGTATATTTGTTTCAAAAATCCAGCCGTTAGGTTATAGCTGGTTGTTGAGTGCACAACAGCACACTAAAAAAGTTATAATTTGTTTATTATCATGGTCGGTTCTCCTTTTCTCTGGTTGTAAATCTTAGCTTCATGTATCTAAGTTTTGTTTTCTTTCCACTTCACCGCCCGCCTCGACTAGCTATTGCTATTTGCGGATTGTGTGAAATAATTTCTCCAAAAACTTCTGTTTGAATAAAATGTTGTTGTCGTTAGCATAATACTTTTTTCAGCCATAGGACTGTTGGAGATGAACAAAGCCCTTAAAATATTCAAGACTAAAACAAACTGATAACGTCAAAAGTCAATCGTCGTGATGACGTCGCAACAAACTCAGCAGAAAACTGAGGGGAACAAACCGTTTTAGCCATACCATAAAGGAAGCAGTTTTGCAGGTTTTTGGTTATTTATATCTTACAATCAACAAAATCCCGTCAATGTTGCCACAAAAATATGCAATTTTTACACTCCACCCCCCTTCCCTACTAAAAATACAGAAGAGTTGCTGCGTGTCTTAGTCATTGACGAAACACGCGGAATCTCGCAGGCTTATCTACTTTAGCAGTAGTTTTTTACCCTTTGGGAAAAGACCTAACTTGGAAATTTCAAAATATTACTCTAAAGAGTACTTCCTTGTTCGGGGTTTTGTGTTACAGTTCTCCGTAACAGAACATTTTATCAGGACCACATTCTCTTTCCGTGGGTTTGGAACTCATGATCAGTCTACGCAGTCGCAAGGCAAAAAGTGGCTGCTACATTCGCCTGAAACCAGTACTGAATCCCTTCCAGGCACCGATCACAAATCAGGAATTTACCACTGCAACAGAAATTTTCCCTTTTCCATCCGTAGTTTTTCGAGTATATATATATATATATATATATATATATATATATATATAGGGTGAACGAATTTGCGCAAGACGAGAAAACCTCATTAAGTACAGTACGTTGCCCTGGTTTATACTTCAGAGTAAAAGCCATTCTGGCTCCAAGATGACCAGCATGATCAAAGTAAGTACAAATGTTTCTCAAGCAGTGCAGGTCCATTAGCGTAGGTATTTAAACCCTTATTTATTTGCTTGTTCAATCAGTACACATTCACTCAGACAATCACTAACGCACTTTCTTTCTCTCTTCTTCTTGTATGTATGCTTGCATGTTTGACACTGAATTTGTGAAGAAGTATTTTCTAAACATAAGGGATTATTACAGTAAAATGAGCACAAAAATTGTATTTTTACTAAGATGGAAGATGTGAGTTTTGAAGTACAACTCAATGACAACATTCTGAATTTGAATTTATTCGAGCCATTCGTAAGTTGAAGGCGTACCAATCTGCACAGCATAAGGGCTTCATCAGCTGTAAAATGCAAGTACGAGTTGTAGATCACAAAACAAATTTGCGACGTCGGGCAAGACCGGATGTAAATTTTAATTATGATCTTTATGTATAACTTGTGATTTCTGAATCATTTGGTTATTTGTTTCAACAGTTTGTTTTATCCACTACGATTTTCATCTTGACCTGTTCAAGCCTGGGCTCCGCCAAACCTTTTCTCAGGGAGAACCAGTCCTTTAAAGAGCAGATACGTGAGTCAGCAGCCAAGATTCAAGTCGACGTCATTCAGGCAGGGGAAAGAGTTTTTTCAGAGTTCAACGTAACGATTGGTTTTGACAAGGCACCAGAAACACCGCTTACACACAACCGCACCACTAGATCAGCTGGTAACTGGTGCATTCAACAAATCGATAGGGTGTGGGACAACTGTAGAAAAAAATATGTTGACAAGTTCAAGTGCCGGAGTCAACATGTCTCTTGTCAGCAAGCGATAACCAAGCATAACAAACCCAAGTGTGTAACAGTGTACGGTTACCCGCAGTTAAAGTTCGTTTCAAAATGCGACCATTTACCGATGGATTGTCAATGTGCTGACTGAATGGCTTGAAGGACCTGAGTGTATACATGTTAATACTTTATTTATGTTAAGAAGACAAATTGTAATCATGTTAATAACCGTATTTATGCTAAGAAGAAAAAAATGTGTATAACGTTTTACCCCTATAAATATGTAGAGAACATGAATTAATATATTTTTTTCCAAACTAAAATGTATAAAGCAGTGGCTTCTATATTTTAAACGCACACAAAAGTGTAAAAATAAACACGACGTGATAAAACCAGTAAGCTTGATATGGACTTTTACTTTAAAACTGTGAAATAATTATACTAAGTACTGAATTCTCTTGAGGAGTCAAGTCAAAGTTGGTTGATGAACAGACACTCCAGCGGTACGTTGAGAACTGATTAAATGCTGCTCCAATCAGAATTGCACGTCAGTTATGCAAATCTTCATTGGACACATACCCGCGCTTGCGCACAGCCACCCTCGGTTATGTGCCAGTGAATCTTTTCGCTTTTGAATGTTTTTACTTGAAAACCTCAAACACACTCACATTGAGTTCCCCTGACACTGCTGCATTCACTCTTTCACTCCCAGGAGGTGCGTAGTAATTTATCCTTGCAGCCTAATGACGTTGTCAAGCAGACAGGCAATGGGAACAAAATCAACTAGGGAATCAATGGTTTGATTTAACACCAAATTCTCAGAACTAACATTGTAAGCAGTGTATGGCAGACAGTAAGGAGGATTCAATTGAGATCGTGGGAAAGGGTTAAGGACTATGCCCATTACCGTTACTGCGAAACGTTCTGCGCATGCCGCGATAACCGAGATCAATCTCGGTCTTCGGTCCTTACTGCGTACGCTAAAAAAAACGAGTGACTCTCGAAAGATGCGTTAGATTTACGTTTCTGACTTTTTTCCAAACAAATCAAATGGCCGGGAGCAAAAAAAGGAAGTCTATCATGGGCTAAACTCTAAGCATTCGTAGTTCAACCGGATTTTCGGACTAACGGATCAGATCAGTTTCCAGTTTTGTCGACCCGATATAGAGCTTCGATTTCAGTCCTCTGCAGGTCTTGAATTCGCTCAGCACCCTGTACTTGGTGGTAATTCAGATGAATTTGTCTTCTCCTATTAATCTGTCGCTTCTTTAAATTAACTCGATAGGGACTTTTTACCTCTTCAGTATACTTCATAACGTTACCACTAAATATATTACCCGTATAATCATAAAAATTGCAATTTCCCCGATTGTTATTACTTTAAAAAAACTCCTATTTTCCACCACTTGCCAAGTTGTTATCGGACAGTTTGTTATTGGGCAGTTCAATAAGCCAATTACATTCAAAGTTGTAGTTTAAATGAAAAATTTCAGAAATCAAAATTTCCCTTCCTTTTATAACTTGGCTCTTCCTCTTTTCTCGGAAATTATAATTTTTTTGATTGATTGATAATAAGACTTAGTGTCGTCCAATTCGGTCTGTAATCATACTCGCGATAAGCAGATCGGAATCCCTCTACGCGGTCGTCCGATTTTGTTATCACTCGTATGATTACAGACCAAATTGGACTCCACTCTTGATCCTGAAAACTTTGAAATGCATGTATTCATGATGTATTAAGCTATTCTGTAGGAGAAAGATAAAAATGTGTTTACTTTTCAAATGCAAGGAGCAAAAAAGAATTAAGCTTAAATAAAGTACTAGCAATCAGTACATCCAAAATCCAAGTTTATTTTGATAACAATTGTATTGATATTGTTCATGTTTTTTTTTTCTTGTCCGCTAAATTCACTGCCAAAGTTAAATTGAAATTGCTACTATCCCCCAGTGGACGTTTGGCTGCTTGGACTAAACGTCACTAGTAACCGTTGAAAGTAAACTTCTCATCTTGCTGCTTTGCACCGTAAAATCGAACCGTAATTGATCCTCGACTCATGTCAAGTTTAAACGGCAACTTGAGCACAGTGCAAACGAAATATTCCCGGTTTCTTAATTTTAGATTGACCAGTGGGAAAACTAACAAACATGACTTCGTATTAATTACTAACTTAATTTCTTACAAACGAAAAGGGATACTGAAAGGAAAGGAAATTGTTCGGATGCCAGATCTTCGGCGACATTTTTCAGTCACTGAAATAATGAGCTTAAAGTTATGGCTGAAACGTTTTTTAAAACGTCGAATTTTCTAAGAACGAAAACTTACCTTAATTTGTTGGGGGTTTATGAGACCCTTAAAGTCGAAATAATGCCGAAAAGTTGTGACTTACGCGAATAAATTGCAAGTTTAGCGTTTTCCCCACGACGGCAAATTCACCATTTTCCCTTCGGGTACTACATCAACTGGAAGCAAATCTCGCATCCGGTTGGCGTCGCCATCGAAGATTTTCCTGTTGCTTAAGTTGCATACTTATCACAACACATCGTAACACTGTCCAAATGTAGCTTTTGCTTTATCAGTCTTAAATAGTCTAACTTGAACGAGGCCGTTGGTCAAAATTAACGTTTCCTTTAAGTTTCATCAAGATGCGATTGTTTTCATCATGGCTCATCGCTAAAATCAAATTTAATTTACTCCACTTGCTTCTATTTCACAATGCAAGATCGGTTTTCAAGGTTCGAATTCACGATTCTTTCGTTTCGGTGGGTTGGCTCCAGATCTGTTACAAGATCTGATATGAGATCTACTTTAGTTATTGGCAGCCAAAAGAGATCACTCCTCTTTCACATAAATTTACAGTCGTTTTACGCTTGTAGACAAGTGAGAGACCTTGAAAGTAGTATATGCTCAGTCAAGGCTCTGCTACAAGCGCCTCTTAATTTGTTTCCATGCGCAACAGCACGCAAGAAAAGTTCTTACTAAGGGAAAACCACCTTGATACATATTTATAAAGTTTTGGCTTGTAGACAGAGCGATAAGCTTGGTAGATAAGTCTGTAAGAGTTCCAAGAGGGATAATTTATCAAAAATATCAATGCTACTACCGAGCTTCCCCCGTTTAAGAATGGAACCAAAAATATAAGGCAAACAGTGGCTTGCACGAGAAAGACTTGCATGGCGTAATTACGTACCTAAAGCGAATAACTCCATATCTGTTGAGAAGACACGTTTAAAATTAAAGGAAACACAGCAAATATGAAAAAAATAAAATAAAATGAAAGTGGGCTTACACGACCTCCTGTCAATGCAAATTTGAGCTGTCCGTTAAGTTTCAAATAGAAAATCACCTTTCGATGGTTAGTTTGAGATCCAAATCCAGGATTACAAAGCGCTGCAGAGCTCGGGGTACACATTTGTTTCAACAATCCATCCGTTAGTTTACAGCTGGTTGAGGAGTGGATTCATACACCCATTTAATCATATGTTGCTAATTGTCAGGGTGCGAGAATCGGATAGGAAGCATTTTTACTTTTCTTAGAGAAAATATCCGAGATTAAAGCTAGCTTGCTCAAAATCAAAAAGAAAACTGAGGACGTAAACATAAGTCGAGTCCCCGATGGCGTCAAAACTGACTGACTTGCTTGATAACTGACGGAACGGACCAAACCTCTTTAGGGGTGTTATAAAGGAAGCAGTTACTGTGCTTGGTTGTTTTTGTACCACAGATAACAAAATAAGAAAATAACGTCAATGACGTCAAAATGACGTTCGTTTTCCCACAAAAACCTCTAATTTAGTACTTGAAGAAAGGTTCGTCCTGTCCCCTACTACCAAATAAACAACAGCCTTTTCGTACCTTTGTGTTACAGATCTCATAAATCTCGCAGGCTTTTCTAACTTAGCTCAAGTTCTTGAACGTTTGGAAAAGAATAGTTTCAGAATAGTTAGTCTGGGAAATACTTCCCTGTTTTTCTGCAAAATGGAAACATACAACCGCTTTCGAACTCACGAATGACTACTGAAGCGCGCTGATTCGCTGAAATCAGCATGATTTTGCTACTGAAAAAGAATTTTTTCCGCTATCATCCGCAGTGTTTTGGGTATAAAGGGCGGACGAGTTCACCGTGCAGACAAAACGTTAACTGCAGCCAAACAAAAAAAAAGTCAGTGTGTACAATATCTTCAAGACTTTGTTAGGTACAAACTTCACAGTGAACGCTATTTGCTAACATGGTCAGCATCATCAAAGTAAGTACGTTTTTCAATTAGCGCTAGTACATCAGCTTATTAAGGTGCTTAATTACTTGCTTACTTTCTGACACACGAACTTAGATACGCAGTTACTCTCTTTCTTTCCACTGCATTTATTGATTTATTTGTTGTTTCTTTAACTATTTTGCTTATATATTTATCTGCAAACGAAGAGTAAAATAAGCTGGTATATGTTTTCTAAAGACTTTCTGCTTACATCAAACTACTCACCATGTACTTTACACAAAGCGCGGGATGTTAGTTACTGGCTTAAATCAAGGACAACAATCGAAATGAATACCTTAACAGTGCGCGTCGAGGGATAACATTTCTTACTGTATTGTACCGTTTTACTATAAACTCGACTGTTTTACTAAAAATTCATTGGATCGTGTTTTAATTGCGCTGAAATTCCACCTGCTTTACCTTTCATTTGAGAAACTCTGTGAGGAACAACTTGGAAAAACGCAATAGGATTGAAGTCATTGCATTACGTAATAATTGGGGTTTATATTAACTATCGTATCAACTAGACTATTGATCTCAATTCTCAAACACATCACTGGCACGTTTTTCTATAACCAGTTGCCCACTTAATCTCTTGAAACACTTGCTTGAAATTACACTGATCTCAATCAAGGCATTACACGAGTTAAACTCCTAGTCCCAACACAAGTGGTTACTTTTTGTGAAGAAAAATGGTTGGTTACGAGAAACTGTCAAATTTGTGATAGGAAATCATCGAAGCCTTTTATAATTATGGTACCTGTAATGCCTTGTGATTTCTAACTCAGCCATTTGGTCATTTGTTTTAATAGTTGGTGTTATCTTCTACAATTTTCATCCTGACCTGGTCAACTTTGGGTTTCTCCAAACCTATTCTCACGGAGACCCTCCAAGAGCCAGCGGGTGACCCAGTGGCTCAGATTCAAGCCGATGCCATTCTGCCAGAGGAAAGAATTCATTCAAAAAGCGACGTAACTAGAGATTTGGACAGCGCTCCAGAAATGCCGCGCGCACACAACCGCACTACTAGACAAGCTAATAACTGGTGCCTTCTGCGAATCGATAGGGTCTGGGACAACTGCAGAGGACAACTTGTTGATAGGTACCAGTGCCGGAGTCAACATGTGTCTTGTCAGCAAGCCATACCCAAACACAACAAACCCAAGTGTGAAACAGTCTACGGTTACCCACAGGCCAAGTTCGTTTCATTATGTGCCAGTTTACCAATAGATTGTCGATGTGCTGTCTGAATGACTTGGAAGACAATTGTATACATGTTAATACTAAGTATTTATGTCAAGAAGACAAAATTATAGATGTGTTTATTTCTATTTATATTAATGAGTTATCACATAACGCAATGTAGCTTCAATTTTCTACTACTAAACAAGATTAACATTTCTTCCTTCGAACTGAATCTGCATAACACAGCTGGTCTGTTTTATCAATGCTTAGGACATCTAGGGAATGTGAAATAAAAACGATTTGAAATAAGCTGGACTGGTATGGATTTTTCTCTTAGGACTGTGAAATAATTATGATTATTATATAAGTAACGAGATTTAATCTAAACAGAAGTGTCAAATAAAAATAGTCCGTCGTCAATGACTAGAACGAATCTGATTGGTCGGACGATTTTTCTCACTAGTGAAAAAAAAATCGTTTGACCAATCACAGCCCTCAGACGAAATTTTTCACTGGCGGGAGTGGCGAAAAAAGTCGTACAGGATTTCCCGCCTTTCTGGAGGGCTTCCCAAGCCAATGATGAATGAACAAAACTGATAAAGTTCAACACAGCTTTCGTTATTTCCTTTAAGTCGTGGCTTCTTGTTAAAGCTGTTCAACAGTTGCAGATATTCCTTCAAGGCCAAGAAAACAAAAACACACACTACAAAACGAAGCCGTACAGAATGTCGCTTTGCTGAATGGTCGATCTCAATTCCATTCACCTTGTTTGTTCAGATATTCATCGACATGGCGTCGCTATTTACGAGCGCAGTTATTCATGGTGGTCAATTCAGCATTTGCAAAAACCTTTATCAAAAGCCTTCATCGAGATGAGGCGAATTCTGTATTCTGATTGGCTACCCGAGCGGGCAAGATAGGACGATGGCCCGTTTTGTTCCCGGAATAAAATTTCGCCAAAGTCCAAGCGGGTGCACGAAAGTTTTCTTTTGCAAAACATTTTCCGTGATTTATCTGTCGGGATGGAACTAGGAAACGAGACTGAAACCGAAAGCGTCAACGAGAATGAAAACAAAGAAAGCAACTGGCTTCGTTTTCAGTGCTCGAAAATAAACAAGTAGGAAGATCATTTTTTCAGTGTTCTTTATGCCATGTAATAATACTTTATTGACCAAGCTAGTTCGGTCAAGATGGCTGAATATAAAAACGCAAAAAGATAACTTGGCCAATGTCCAGCCATCTTGAGCTCGCGCTTGGTCACTAACGCATATGTAATTCGGTTAAACAAACTAAAATTTGGCCGTTTTCACACCTTAGTCCAAAATAGCTCAAATTCTAATATTCCCTTGTTTTTATTCAAATCTTGTTCAAGGTAAAATATTCTTTTTGTTTGGCTTACACGAAGTGTGTAGCCACATTATGGCACGATTTGTCCACGAGAGTCGAGCGCCTGTCACGTGGTCAAGTAGTTCACTCATGTACGAATTGCGGACCCATTTTTACATTTGCTCTTAAGAACGAGGCAACACGGGCTAATTTGAATAAAAACAAATGAATATTAGAATTGGAGCTATTTTGGAATAAGTTGTATAAACACACAGGAAAAGCAGAGCTTTGTAAGGAATACCGGGGTCCAACAAGAAAATTGGAGACCGCATCCACCTCTGGGGAGCATGTCCAACAAAAAAAAAAACGTACATTACCGTACACTGTCATTGATTTTAAAGCCTTTTAGTATATTCGTTGCTTTATTATTAACTACTTATTAACCGAGAGTGAGATCTTTACTGAAAAATCTTAAACTGAGGCCTTGCTATATCGCTCGGTCAATACAGCAAGGCCGAAGGTTGAGATTTTCCCGTAAAGACAGAACGTTCGAAGTAAAAAAGTTGCTTATGATATGGCTTTAAAAACCATAATTCATAACCGGCCCGTGGGCATTATAGGAGAATAAGGCCTTAGCACTTAGGCTATGTTCACACGGGACTGGTTTCAAATGGTTCCGATCTTAAAATCGTGCCGGATAGGAGTTTTGTTCACTCGGGACCTGCTAACCGTACCGTCAATCCGTTCTCAATCAGGTCCGATTTCTGGACCTCCAAAAAAGCAGGTCCAGTTTTGAAACTGTTTCTATCCCAAATGGATCTCTAACCATGTAAACACCTGGACCGGTTCGTTTCAGTACCAGCAGTGCAATTTAACCTTGGCACCATTTTGAAAGCTTCATCTGCGCATTAACTGCTAGAAACAGCTCCTTTGCTCACTTCGATCCAGTACCGGACCATAACATACCGGTCCCGTGTGAACAGAAGTGGTCCGTTCCAGGATCGGGTCGGATCCATTTGGGAGTGATCCCGTGTGAACATAGCCTTAGCCAATCGAAGCGCGCGTTATATCGGCTACAAACACGGGCCACATAATAACTATCAATAATGCGTGCTTACTTCCAAATTTCTTATTGAATTCTAATACGGCTTGATAAAATCTGCTTTTCGCACACAGTCATAAACCGAGCAAAACCACATCTGTATTATGACGCAGGCACCGTCCATAGCTAGACGGAAGCGGGAAAGAGTTGAATAATTGGATCTGGAGATATCGCTTTGATTTCAGTCCTCTGCAGGTCTTGAATTCGCTCAGCAACGTGTACCTTGTGGTAATTCAGATAGATTTGTCTTGAGCGATTCATCTGCAGTTTCTTTAAATTAACTTTATAGGGATTCAGTATACTTCATAACGTTACCACTAAATATATTACCCGTATAATCGCAACTGTAACAAAATTCTCGCATCTGATTGGATATGATATGATTTTCGCCTTTATCACAGCACATCGTAACACTGTCTACATATAGCTTTTGCTTTATCAGTCTTAAATGATCTAATGACGAATTGGTTGAACGACGCCGCATGCCAAAATAAACTTTTCGTTTAAGTTTCAGCAAAATGCGATTGTTTTCATCATGGCTCATAGCTAAAATCAAATTTAATTTACTCCACTTGCTTTTCACAATGCAAGGTTAGTTTTCAAGGTTCGAATTCACGATTCTTTCGTTTCCGCAGGTTGGCTCTGTTACAAGATCTGATAAAAGATTTAATTTAGTTATTGGCAGCCAACAGAGATCACTCCTCTTTCACATAAATTTACAATCTTTTTGCCCGTAACTCTGCTCTACTACAAGAGCCCTTGCTTTGTTTCCACGACGAACAGCACACCTGAAGAAAAACTTTTAGTAAGGGAAAACCACCTTGATACATAATTCAGTATAAAGTCTTGGCTTGTTGACAGAGCGATAAGCTTGTCAGAGAAGTCTGTAAGAGGCACAAGAAGGTTAGTGTTATCAAAATTATCAATGCTACGTACTGTAATTGTGTGAAGTCATAAGCCGCCAAGGTACCGGGCTTCCCCTGTTTCAGAATGGAGGCAAAAATATACACAAAACAGTGGCTTGTACGAGAAAGACTTGCATGGCGTAATTACCTAAAGCGAATCACCCCATATCTGTTAAAAGACACGTTCAAAATTAAATGAAACCCAGCAAATACGAAAACAATAAAAGTGGGTTACACCGGACCTCCCGTCAGTGCAAATTTAGGCTGTTCGTTAAGTTTCAAATAGAAAATCACCTTTCCAGAGTTAGTTTGAGATCCAAATCCAGGTTTACGTGACGAAGCGACGACAGGATTATCGATGACGGGAGCAAACCTCTTTAGGGGTGTCATAAAGGAAGCAGTTATTATGGTTGGTTGTTCTTGTACCACAGATAACAAAATGACGTCAATTTGCCGACAAAAACCTCCAATTTAGTACTCCAAGAACGGTTCGTCCTGTCTCGTAATACCAAATAAACAAGAACCTTTTCGTGCCTTAGTCCTACAGATCGCATAAATCTCGCAGCTTTCCTTTTTGGAAAAAAATAATTTTCAGAATAGTGAATCTGAAGAAATACAGTACTTCTCTGTACACGTGTTTTTTTGGAAAATGGACATTGACCAGTTTCGAACTCATGAATGACTACTGAAGCACGCTGATTCGCTTCAAACCGATGAAATAAATCTGCGATGAGAAATCAGCATTTTGCTACTGGAAAAGAATTTTTTTCCTTTATCATCCGCAGTGTTTTGGTTATAAAGGGCGGATGGGTTTATTGTGCAGACAAAACTTTGCCGGCGCTCAAACAAAAAAACCTCATTGTATACAATATCTTCAAGAGTTTCTAAGGTACAAACTACATAGTGAACGCCATTTGCTAACATGGTCAGTATCATCAAAGTAAGTACGTTTTTCAATTAGCGCAAGTACATCAGCTTATTAAGGTGCTTAATTACTTGCTTACTTTCTGACACACGAACGTATGATACGCAGTTACTCTCTTTCTTTCCACAACATTTATTGATTTGTTTGTTGGTTCTTTAACTATTTTGCTTATATATTTATCTGCAAACGAAGAGTAAAATATTAAGCTGGCATATGTTTTCTAAAGAGTTTCTGCTTACATCAAACTACTCACCATGTACTTTACACAAAGCGCGGGATGTTAGTTACTGGCTTAAATCAAGGACAACAATCGAAATGAATACCTTAACAGTGCGCGTCGAGGGATAACATTTCTTACTGTATTGTACCGTTTTACTATGAATTCGACTGTCTTACTAAAAATTCATTGGATCGTGTTTTAATTGCGCTGAAATTCCACCTGCTTTACCTTTCATTTGAGAAACTCTGTGAGGAACAACTTGGAAAAACGCAATAGGATTGAAGTCATTGCATTACGTAATAATTGGGGTTTATATTAACTATCGTATCAACTAGACTATTGATCTCAATTCTCAAACACATCACTGGCACGTTTTTCTATAACCAGTTGCCCACTTAATCTCTTGAAACACTTGCTTGAAATTACACTGATCTCAATCAAGGCATTACACGAGTTAAACTCCTTCCCAACACAAGTGGTTGCTTTTTGTGAAGAAAAATGTTGCTGGTTAGCACGAGAGACTGTGAAATTTGTCATAGGAAATCATCGAAGCCTTTTGTAATTATGGTGCCTGTAATGCCTTGTAATTTCTAACTCAGCCATTTGGTCATTTGTTTCAATAGTTGGTGTTATCTTCTACAATTTTCATCCTGACCTGGTCAACTTTGGGTTTCTCCAAACCTATTCTCACGGAGACCCTCCAAGGGGCAGCGGGTGACCCATGGCCAGTGGCTCAGATTCAAGCCGATGCCATTCTGCCAGAGGAAAGAGTCAATTCAGAAAGCGACATAACTAGAGATTTGGACAGCGCTCCAGAAATGCCACGCGCACACAACCGCACTACTAGACAAGCTAATAACTGGTGCCTCCTGCGAATCGATAGGGTCTGGGACAACTGCAGAGGACAACTTGTTGATAGGTACCAGTGCCGGAGTCAACATGTGTCTTGTCAGCAAGCCATACCCAAACACAACAAACCCAAGTGTGAAACAGTCTACGGTTACCCACAGGCCAAGTTCGTTTCATTATGTGCCAGTTTACCAATAGATTGTCGATGTGCTGTCTGAATGACTTGGAAGACAAATGTATACATGTTAATACTTAGTATTTATGTCAAGAAGACAAAATTATAGATGTGTTTATTTCTATTTATATTAAGTTATCATATAACGCAATGTAGCTTCGATTTTTTACTATTTCTTCCTTCGAACTGAATCTGCATAACAGCTGGTCTGTTTTATCAATGCTTAGGACATCTTGGAAAATGTGAAATAAAAACGATTTAAAAGAAGCTGGACTGGTATGGATTTTTTCTAGGGGTCTGATTACATGGAGGGATGGTGGTGCCCCAGGTAACCGAACTACCCTGGGAAAGGCAACCTCTCCTACGTTTCCTCAGAAAATTATGCATTGAGGCGTTTATATGCTAGACAGGGTTACCCGCCTTTTCGGGGCACCCTCCTGGGCGAGATAGCTTTTTGTCATGCGAACGTTTTCGTGCCGGGGCACTCGGGTAACCGAGGTGAGAAGACCGTTATATTGAGCGTTATATTCCAAGGCAGGTTTTACCGTTAAGCGCCTCTTGTGACTCAATTAACAGAGTGCAAAATAATAGCCTTAGATACTGAAAAGCGGCCGATAGCGGAACAAGTGATGGAAAAATTAAAACTTGCCGCCAAAACGTTTCTGTTATCCGCCATCTTTTTTGTTATGCTTAGCGGCAGCTTAAAAGATAGCCCCACGGACTATCCCGCTTAGGTGAGTTGCATGTAAAGGTGGGCTATGTTTTAACCCTCCTAGCCGGGTAGCCCGGTTTACCAGAGTAGCTTCCTTCCATGTAAACAGGCCCTTAGAACTGTGAAATAATAGTGATTATAACATAGTTAGTACATTCGTGTAATCAAATTCATATTGCGCGAGAGTGCTTCATATTGCCATTGTGCAGGCTGATGACGTCAGGAAACAAATGCCTTGATAAAACGTTTTCTCCTCGAGCGACTGTACTTCAACATTTTGCATTCAAAAACGTTGGAAAACTTCAGCAAAAAATTATACTTAACATAGAAACTAGCAAACCAGCTGATGGAGGAGATCTGCTGCATTTTTCCTTGGGATTAGAGTTTTTAACGCCCTAAAAAGCCCAAAGAAAAGGAAAAACGAGAACAAACAAGCAACCCTGAGTCGGAGATGAAAAACTATCCTTGCAGAAAGACACTCTGGAAGAACCAAACATATAACAAAATGGTCCCCCTGTTGGAACACTTAAAGGTAGATACTCCCATTTCAAATGTCTTTAAGACCGGTTCAGGCGTACCGAAATGTCTTTCTAAAACAAAATAAACAACGCGTTGAAGCGTAGCTAGGAGAGGAAATTTCTTCTCAACATTTAATCAAACCACCGTCTTGAAAATATTATAAAACAGTTGGTTCATGGGTCAGGTGTGCGTTCATAGAGATATGAAGCACTTGGGAGGTTTGGAGAGCACTCAAGAAACTCTTACGCACTTTTCGTGCTCTCCAAACTTCCCGCGTGCTTCATATCTCGATGAACGCACGCTGACCCATGAACCAATTGTTAAGTATTCAATTATTTCTTTCTTTGGGAGCCAAGTGAAAGTATATGCCAAGACGTTGAATGCATTCAAGAAAAACTAGTGCTCCATCAGTCGTAAGTCAGTTCCGAATTTGACTTACGCATGCGTACTCTCGCCCACTCCACAGACATTAACGATTGACATTTCAATGGCATGGTGGAAACCAATAACAAGGTGGTGTTCCTGTGTTTTCCAAGAAACTATTTAACTTGTTAGCACATGAAACAGTCAGGGGTGGATCCAGCAATTTTCGTGACTAGTTTCCAGCAAAATTATTTTTTCCATCAGACTTGAAATCGAAGGGCGTAGCCCTGAGCTTGCTAGGGGGTTCCGGGGGCATGCTCCCCCGAAAAATTTGAATTGAAACTTGGATACTCTGTAATGCAATCTGGTGCATATTTGGAAATGTATTTAGCATTAAATAAAGTATAAAAAAATTGCTTTAAATCCACAAAATTTAGCATTTTTTCTTGGCCAACACTTACCAAAAAACATTTTGCAAAAAATAATGTTCAACATATCACAGATGTTTTTTTTACCAGAGAAAAAAAGAAGCAAATAAGGCGATGACTTCATCCAAACGAACTGAGTTAATTATTAACTCCTTGATTGCGTTACCGGTTGTTTCTGCTCCACACTGGCGGAAACCAACGAACTCCTCTCGAATATTCTTTGAAGAGTCAACATAGCGGAGGACAAGAGACAGGTTTTCTTTGTTAGAAACGTCCGCTGCCTCGTCAGCCATAATAGAAAACATTCTGCTTTGTTTAAGCTCCGCGATGATCGTTGAAGAAATATAATTCCCCACGGTCTCGATAATCTCGTTCTGTATCGTTTTTGAGCGGTAAGGGGCATTTCTTGGCGCATTCTCGAGATGTTCCTCCAGTTTTAAATCACCACTGTCAATACGAAGGTCCAGAAGGGCTTGAAAGTTTCCTTGGAGGTTGCTGTCATCAGGGTTGTCATCTCGTTTCCCCCTCAACGGAATGTTGTTTTGACCACAAAAGATTACAGTTTTCACAATCGATTTTCACAGTAGATCTGGCTTCCAGACGCTTTCAATAAACCGAAACTTTTCAGCGTCGGTAAACGAGGCAATCATTCTGTACACGGTACTGATATCAAACGGTGAACAATCTTCCTTTCGACAAACAGCCTCCCTTGAAAGTAGCGACGCCATGTCACATCGTTCAGATCGAGTAGCTCACGACCAGTGCACTGAATCGCAGCAGCCAATGAGAAGAGACTTTGACTGGTGCACAATTATGCTCAGCCAATGAAAGAGAGTTTTGACCAGTGCACAATAAAAAAATAGCAAATTTGCACTTGGGCACACTTTTTTAGGAGAGATCTACGGAGGGAGAGGGGGAAGGGTTGAAGGGATCAGTGAAACTCAAGGCGCTGGTGCGCTGGAGGCTGGCAAAAAATGCAGTGCAGTTGGAATTAACAAATCCTGTTTATTATTAAACACCAGGGAATTGGCATCTTGCGGTTGAGACTTTCTGACATGGTTTTCTTAGGTTTTTTTTTAAATTCTTAACAATTCTGACTAGTTTCTGGAAACTAGTTGCACTAGTCTGTATCCAACCCTGAACAGAATTAAACTTTTACGAGCAGTTTCTTTCGAGATCACATTCGCAGAGAACACGTAAAGAATGGCAGAAGAAGACGACGAAACGAAGACGATGTCGAAGACCGAGACGAAGACGAAGTCGAAGACGAAAACGAAGACGAAGACGAAGACGAAGACGAAGACGAAGACGAAGACGAAGACGAAGACGAAGACGAAGACGAAGACGAAGACAAAGACGAAGACGAAGACAAAGACGTAGATGAAGGCGAAGGCGAAGGCAAAGACGAAGACGAAAACAAAGACGAAGTCGAAGACGAAGACGAAGACGAAAACGAAGACAAAGTTGAAGACGAAGACGAAGACGAAGACAAACAGAAAGACGAAGAGGAAGAGGAAGACTAAGACGCCTGTGACTAAAATAAATGACAACGTGGCCAAATATCTCAGTGGTTTTTCGGGGAAACATCCTCAAGAACCAAGTATCTTGCAGTCATTCTAGCTATGGGAAAGGGCACTTTTCCAACGCTTCCTTTCCTTTCTTTCCGTTCTTTATGTGCCGGTGCAAGTTGCGAATCAA
Source organism: Galaxea fascicularis (assembly GCA_948470475.1). Lineage (NCBI taxonomy): Eukaryota > Metazoa > Cnidaria > Anthozoa > Scleractinia > Euphylliidae > Galaxea > Galaxea fascicularis. The sequence goes on along the minus strand of OX419340.1, from coordinate 29,912,021 downwards.
GTCTTCGAGTGATTCACCATCTGCATTAGCTGAATTCCTGAGGTCTGCAGCAGCTTGTGATCTTGAACTTAGATTTCGAAACACCTGTATAGAAACCATTGAGGAAAGTGATGAGGCACGAAATGGGTGTCAATGAATATTTCTTCACATTCAGAGTTATTTAATCTTGGTTGACGCTGCTTAGTACTTTTCAAAAACGTGATGCAAAATGTGATGCACTCGTGTTGCAACAAGTTCTCCCTCTTCTGTTCAATACCTCTTGTTCCCCTTTTGTCCACAACTCAACTTAATTTTAACCATGACTGCGAATAATTTTCCTGGTTGCTTAAGCTAATAAACACACAGTAAAACAATGATCTCCCCCATTGTGTCACCCTATAGGTTTACTCATAGGGAGACACAATTTTTGGCTTCACTTGAGGCAGTGAGTGATCAAGTCAGTTGTATCACTTGTCTTCCATGCTGGGAAAAAAACTAAACCTCTTCATATTTGCAAAAAAGTTGGCAATACTTGCTCCTGTGCCTTTTTTTTTGCCGTTTCTAACCATGCTTCAGAAAGTCAGCTGAACTGACAGAGGGTAACACTTCCGTGAATCAATTTTTTACAGAGGCAACTGTGTTTCAAGAGAACATATTCCATAAATTTTGGTTATTGTAAAATGCTTCCATTCCCTGCTGGATAGTTCAACTTCATCAGCATCATAGCATAAAAATACAAACAAGTAGTCTGTATGAGAAGAAGTATTGGGCGACTATATGGGTGTTTACATAAGACTCTCGGTGACTATATGGATGACTCCATGAAGTATTAGGTGACTATATGGGTGTTTACATAAAACTCTAGGTGACTATATGGATGCCTCCAAAAAGTATTGGGTGACTATATGGGTGTTTCTATGAAACTCTCGGTGACTATATGGATGACTCCATGAAGTATTGGGTGACTATATGGGTCACTCCATGTAACTACCGGTGACTATATGATTCTGGGGTATAAATACATGTATAAAATGAAAATTTACATAGAATGTGCATTTACAGAAAGTATAATGCAAACAGACAACATTAAAACAAGTGAAAACAACAGAGATGCCACTCAGGTAAAATAACAAATATTTAAGCAAAAAAAAATAGCAAGACCACAGCAAGCCTTATATATCCTTGTACAAAGAGGTCCCCTTTTACTTATACCCTGGTTGGTAGGAAGGGGGAGGAGTACTCCCCTATGTAAGCTATATAGGTATGTACCACCCCAAAGGGTGTGGTTTTTGGGCTGTTTTAGTTTGAAAACAGGTATAGATTTTGGCCACTATGGTCTTAAATCAGGCATCACTTTCAAGGGAACAATGAGAGTGTATAAACATATTTGTCTTTTCAACTCCAGATGCATAGGCAGAGAACAGAGAAAGGGAACTAACCAAAATATATCATTTGAGCTGAGTTTTACCAATTCTTGACTTCAGCTCTGTTGCAAAGCTTAATTATGGTACAACAAACGTCAGGTTGGAAAATGGGTATGGATTTAAGAGGCCAGGTCTGAACACTGGTGTGGAAAATTGAATAACAGGGTTTGGATTTGGAGAACCGGCTGTCAAACCCCTACAAAGAATTCTGAGGAGTACTCTCCTCCCCTTTCCTGGGACTTATACTCACCCCTATCTGTTTGGGCAGATGCACTGTGTGAGGGCGATATTGAATACATCCATGTAAGGATACAGCAGCGTTATTGTGGCAAGGGTGGGGGAGGATCAGTCAGATAGTGATGGACTTCTTGACTAAAATAAGAGTACCGTATTAAATTGCACATGCATGGCATAGTGCTAAGAGTCACAGAATATGCAGAATAATCAAGGTCTCGATAAGAGTTACGAGCCAAATCAAAAGGCTGTTAGGCTGATAACTCTTATCGAGACCTTGATTATTCTGGATATCAACAAAAACTGAATCTAATAATAATTATTGTTTTATTATACAGGAAATGGAAACAAAATTATAATGACAGTAAAGAATCACTGGTTGCTTCTTCACCAATGGCAAGCCACACAAAGCCTGCAAACTTGACATGGACATCCTTAGAAATCATGCAACGTGATCATACATGGCATGATTACCAGTGACCTTGAGTGTCCTTGACATGATTATTGGGTAATCTGTAGCTAAATGCTGTCACAGGCGCTGCATTTTAAAACTTACTATACCCTTTCGTGTAATTAGAAAAGAGATAGGGAGTTCAACGTATAATAAATTAACTAAGGAGTAGCAGTGGGAGATGATAAAATTAGGGCAGTTACAGATGGTAACAGGTGGTATCATATGTGTGCTGCACTGTACAACAATCGTACAACCTGCATCTGCCCACAGCTGTCACCCTCCACTGCCCGCCTATGCAAAGGCCATAAGATACAAGCTTTTCAGGCTGGCTCTTTCTATCAGTTCACGCCAACAGTTTCCAAGGAAACCATGATGGTAACAGTATTAAATGCACCAGTCCCTCCTCCCTCACCCTAAACCCCATTGAATGTCAAAATTACCAAAAAAATCCGGTTTCTAACAACAGAATCATACCTTCTTCAATTGTGGTTGGTGAAAGGTGCAGTCCATTGCAGGCTTCCCCTACGGACGGCTGTATTCGCAGGCCACACGCCGCACGTTACCGCCGCACGTTACCGCCGCACGTTACCGCCGCACGCTACCGCGGCACGCTACCGCCGCACGCTACCGCCGCACGCTACCGCCGCACGCTACCGCCGCACGCTACCGCCGCACAGCCGTATGTACGTTTTCAAAAGATTTGATCAATTTTCGCGCGAAGCTCCAATATTACGTGAAGTACTAAGTCACCAAATGTACCTTGCTAAGGTAGGTACGTTATGTATGAGGACATATATTGTACCGCACATAATTTTCGATAATAAATTATTTTCATCGCATTTAGTTATGTTGAAAATTTGAGGTCATCGAAGTGTTTTCGACAATAGCAACTACAATAGGAATGTCCTCTGGAATATATATTGACAAAATGTCGCACATTTCTTCCCGTGCAAAAGCTATGGCTGGATATTTCAACCACGAGGCCAAGTATTTGGGAAGGCATAAAGAAAATCCATTCCACAAGACCAGAAATCCACAGGTTCAATGAGTAACAAATGATTAACTTAAGCTTATATAATGTGATTTCATATTTAGCTTAATTTAATTCAAATGTTTCCTTCATTTGGGGGCAAACACAAAATACCAAATCAGTTATTCCCAGAGTTTAATAATCAACCAAATATGGCTTGCACTCCTTTTGCTACTCTGCCTGCAAATATTGGAATATGCTCCTAGAGTGACTTAATAACTGCTGAATCATTACATGTTTTTAAATAAAAAATTAAGAGCATTAGTTTTGATGATAAATGCTGCTCGTTAAATGTAATTAGTTACTGCAGTCACAGTGTACATATAATTACAATTTTCTTGTTCTACATTATCTTAAACTTGTACATAATATATAGTATTACTTTATTCTAATTACCTTTGTCATTTATTTTCTATTTGTTTTTGTTTTTCCTTCAGAGATATTAGCATTAGTTTATGCTATCCTTTTAAATTCGAAGTGAAAATTAATAAAGTTTTTTTATTTGATTTGACGGAGCCTTGTTAAGGAAATTTGGTGGAGCAGAGTACATCTAATGTATAATCATGCTTGTACTGTATCCACTGCCTGGGGGGGGGGGGGGTACTAGAAGTATACATGACGTGGGGTCCGACATATTTTTTTGGGTTAAAAATTTACTCGCTCTGTATTTGTTTGGGTCTAGAAATCAGTCACATATTTTTTTGACGTATACAAGCTAAATCAGTTTTGAGGTATTTAAGTCTTGTATTTTTTTGGGTAGCATATTTTGATGCCAGATAATTTTTTGGGGGGTTTAAAATTTCAGGCTCATGTATTTTTTTGGGTTTGCAATATGAAGCTCCGTTGTACCCCTCCGTCATGTATACTTTAAGTACCCCCCCTGGGATCCACTGTGTATCACATTTTATAATGTGAAGCTAAGTAAGAGGAGCAGCTCATAAAATAATTATGGAATGGTCAGTAGAATCTCTGATCTGTTGTGGAGTCCAGTTTGGGGGATGATTTCTGCACAGCCCCATACATTAATTATACATGCATTTTGTGACTCAAACTATATTGTTTTTTGAAACTGGGGTTGAGCTAAAATCTCTCCCAATTCAGCAACAAACTCAGATGAATGTGTAGTGGGAGTTTGATTTGTTTCATCTTAAGTATGATTACAGACTGAATGGTACCCGTAAAATCTTGGGTCTCTTAAACATTTCATCTGATCTCGAAATCTCAACAGCCTTTGCAAAGAGTCTTAATTGCTTATAGTGCTTTATTTTGGTCTCAAAGTCTCGCCTATTTAGTCTCAGTCTCAGATTTTCAAACAAGGGTCTTGGTGTCTCAGCGGATCTTGATTTTACCATTTGCCACCCCTTGAAATGGATGATGCAGAATCCTGCTTACCCAATTAATTGTATCAGTATAACAAAATTCAAGAGAGAAAAAAAGAAAAAAATGTTCTCAGGAAAAAAAATAATTAAAAATATTTTTCACTGTACAAGCGATGGTGTACATTCCAATACATACTTATGCATGACTTGCATGTACACTGTCCAATTACACTGTACTATTAATGCAAAATCATAACTAGAAATAACCAATCAGATTCAAGAATTCTGTAATTTTTTGTTATGATTAACTGTAAATATTGGATGCTTTTTAGGGGATCATCAACATGGGAACTAGTGAAAACAAGTTATCTTATGATCTGCTTAAAAACAAGGTAACAGTAATTGCCCAAGTGTAATATCCACACATGACAGAGTACTAGATTTTGATTGGTTCCCTGCCAACTTGCATGTGACTGCAAGTCTGGGGAATGCTGCAACAAGATTTTAAAACATCCACCATTTTTCTAGCCCGGTGAACACAGCTGCCTCTCATTGTTCACGGCCACTAGGCGAAATGCCCCCAGCGGCCATGAGCGATGAGAGCCGGCTGTGTTCGCAGGCTACCATCTTTCCACTGGTCCAATTTTGCTTCACTAAAAGAAGACATGTATCTTCTTAATTTGGTTTGTAACAGCATAATGGTTAGGTGGCAGATAGTAGATGTATACAGAGGGCGGGGGTTTGAATTGACATTGTCACAACATTTTTTGCTAAGTTGTGGTTTCACAAGGAAAGTACTGATGCAGAGATAAGTTATGGCAGTTAGCATATGATCCAAATCTGCTGCTTGCTGTTATTCTGTTATTCTTAGCATTTTTTATCAAACAGGAAGATGTAATTATTACAATTTGTAACAGTTGAATAGTTTAGTCATAACATTAACTGATACCTTGCATAACATTACCATGTTACTACCATCATTGCTACAACCTATATGGCTGTGGTACACTGTACAATGAACTTCTGCTCAGTAATCTTATTGGTTTTAGTTAGTGATGCAGTCAAAAACAAACTTAAGGTAAAAGAAAGGAAGAAAAAGGCCTCTTAGCTTCTGCAGTATCAGTTTGCGTGAATTTTTAGCTGGTTTGATTTGTATAAAAAATGCAGGGAACTTATAATGCTGTTGCACAAGCGTTTCATTAGATCTGATCATTGTAATTTTAATACAAATAATTTTTTATTTAAAGTTTGAGGAGAAAGAATCTCATGTTATTCTTGAAGAGCACACACAGTATTTTTGTGCAGAGGGGTTGCAAAGGTTAGTAGTGTTAATTGATTTCAATATTGTTGGATACAAAGAAAATGTAGTCCCAGTCTTGTTCAAGCAAGGGTATATTGTGTTGGTCAACAGTGGTAACCCTATCCTTTCCCCTGAATGTTTCTTTTGGTTCACAGTTTCCCTCAACATTTTGCATTGGATGTAAATATCACACCCAAAATTGTGAAACAGATTGACTGGCCTGTACATGAATAGATGTGTATTGATTTGAAGGATTTGGAAAATCTTTTGATTGTTCTTAATCATTTATTTTTCATTTCATACAGTTAATACAATTTTCCACAATTTCTCTTTAGCAAATCAGATCTATACCAAGTTCCTTATTTTACACCTGAATGCCAAGCAGAACACTTCCAACAAATTCTGGAATTTATCCTATGAGTTTAATGCCATTGTTATTGCTAATCACGTAACCCATCATGGATTTTCTATATTTTTAAGCTTTAGACAAGCTATTGCTGATTTTCTCAATTACTATATGAAGCCAGTGGAACCTATCATTCCTGAAGAAGTAAGACTCGTTTTTGTCTTACAAAGATTAATAATTAATAGCACTTTAACAATTGCTCTGCAGACCCTGTAGGGGTATGCCTGAAAAGGGTTGTGACCCAATATGAAATTGATTTATCTTATATAATATTACTCAGAGGGTTAATTTATACATTGTGTTTTTTTTCCAGTTGATTGTATCTAATGGTGTTACGCCATTAGTGGATTCTATAGCATATACATTAGCAGATGAAGGAGGTAAACACTTAACACTGATTAGAAGAGTAATTAAAAATTGACCAAATGAAAAATGATTTGTTGATGTGTTACAAGAAACTGCACTGTGAACAATTAACTCAAAAAAAAAAATAATAATAATACCTGGTTCTCCAAATCCTACCTCTGTTTCAGACCAAAATATTCACAGCCGTTTTCAGACCTGGTCTGGTCAGTTCCAAATTTTACCACTGGCTTTGTTGTAGCATAATTAAGTTTGGCATCTGTGCCGAAGTCAAGAATTGGTCAAATTTAGCTCGAATGGTATATTTTGGTTACTCTATTACACATTTGACGTTGAAATGACAAAAACGTTTATACGCTCTCGTGGTTCCCCTGAAAACCATACCCGATTTCAGACAAAACGGCTGAAAAACCATACCCTTTGGGACGGCACATACCTATATAGGTTATATATAGCCCCCCCCCCCCCCCCCCTCAGGAAGGGGGGAGGGTTGAAAACCTACTTGTTTTGGAGGCTATCATCAGGCTTTTTGACAACCAGCTCCATACTGAAAGTAGGATGTCAAACAGATAAATTTTAACATGCTTGCGCTTCCCGTCTCATATCTAGTTATTTTCAGTTGCCCAGTAGCTGCAGCTATCCTCCACTGAGTTGCCACCGCGAATCGACATCAGGCAGTTGCCAGCCACAACAAACGGCCCTAAATTCTCTAAATTCACGCTGTAGCAACTGGTTTAGACTCCAATCCTGGCGCGCATTTCCCGAGAACCCCGAAACTTTTCGGGTGTATTTCGGGTACCATAATTTCCTTCGTATCTTAAAAATGAGGACGTTTCCAGTCATGAAATTTTGCAACAATTTTGTCCTTTCTTTTCATGAACCAGCTTTGTAGAATAAGCGAATCGCAGTTCAAGAAATGGCTTTTCGGGCCTGAAAAGTTTTCGGGAGTGACTCAGCGTCTCTCGTAGCTCATGGGTTCTCTTTGTTTTTATCATTAATTTTGTTGTGACAGAGGGTCTTTTAGTTCCGGCGCCATTTTATGGATCGTTTTTACTGGACCTGCAGTCGAGAACGAGGGTAGTGCCTTTTGAAGTTGAACTATCCAGCAAGGTGTGGAAGACTTTACAATTTAACTTTTATGCATGGAATATTTACTTTTGATGTTAAGAACAGGTGACTCCATCGAAAACTGGTTAAACAAAAAATTTATATCATCCTCTGTTCCTCTTACTATCAGATTGGTCCGGGTGAAAGTCAGCCATTTGAACTTTCAGAAGCAAGGCTAGAAACGGCACTGAAAAAAGCACAAGAGCAGGTATTGCTCAATAGGCCATATTCGTATTCTCGGTATTGAACTGGATCTAGCATGAAGTAGAGGCTCTTGCGGGGGAATACATTTACATATGAAAAGATTCCCCCGCAAGAGCCTCCACTTCATGCTAGATCCAGTTCAATACCGAGAATACGAATATGGCCTATTATTTGCAATTTTATGGGAAACTTAATCACCTGATGAGGGAATTCCCTGTAAAAGTTCACGCGAAAAACCGATATAGCGCGAATTGTGAAGTTCACGCGAAAAACCGATATTGCGCGAATTGTGAGGTGGTGAGTGCGATATCGCGAGTCAGGTGATTACTTTTGTTTGAATCGCATAGCTTATTTAACAAGAAAATCAAGCCGAGTTTCCTTTGCGCGAATGTTGCAGCATTCAGTGAACGCTCAGAACGCCATTTCAAATAATAATAATGATAATAATAATAATAACAATAATTTGTATAGCGCAAATTCCATACAATGTTCAAATGCGCTTCACAATAAAATTACACAGTCCAAAAATCGGATACAATAATTAATACGACTATTACAATAAAATAAAATGAAATAAAATACTAATACTGCTTACAAATAATAATCTACTATGATATCACACTCAGATAGGAGCCACAAGAATCAAGCCAAACAAACAAAACTTTATGTGAACCTTTCATCATATCGGTTTGCCTGGTTTTCAAGTCTCAATTTCACTCTGTATACCTGGCCTCGATAACCAATCAGATGGCGAGAATTCATCTGGCTATGCGATTCTAATACAAATAGATTTGGTTTTTACCACGCATGAAAATAAAACAATTGACTTGCTCACTCTCTGCCTCGAGTGGAGCTACTGACACACCTGGTGAAAGCTCTCATGTACACTTTGCAAGGAGGCCACTGTTTTACTTTGTGTTTATTAGCTGAAGCGACCAGAAAAAAATTGTTCCAAGTTAATAATATAATAATAATTTTTCGAAAGGGTGTCCGAATCTGCGGTTTGTTGCTATGCAACCCAAACAATCCTCTTGGAGTTGTTTATTCTGAAGAACTTTTACAAACATGCCTGCGGTTTGCCGCAAGGTGAGTCAGTTTTACTTACGAGTGCCATATAGACAGGTGTTCCAGTATTCCTCTGATAATGTTTGTTAAGCGATTCCATTTAAACCCTAAGATCAAAATTTAAATTCTCATTTATTGCTCTTCACATTTCCTACAGAAGTAGAGGGGAGAAATTTTTAAAAAATCCGAAGCAGAGTCATCTTGTGTGATCCTGTCCTTCTCGTGACCACTCCGTTTTATGAAGCGTTGATATTACAAGGAGAAATTTGATGCTGATCACAAATCCACAGTGCATTTGATTGTATTTAGAACAACACTAGTCTTCTGAAATGTTCTAAAATGTTAACTGCTCATTCAATCATCGTACTGGCAGGTATTCTATGCATGTTATCTTGGATGAAATTTACATGCTTTGTGGCTTCAAGGAGGGCTGCTCTGTGATAAATGTACTGAGTTTAAACAAGTGAGTCATTTTAGCATTTCATTTGGCTCAATTATTGACTGCTATCCACATGCACTGGCCATTTTCATTTGTTTATTTGATTGATTAACTGACCCTCATTCTGCACAACTTTTGCTTACCTTACAGCATCCCGGACAAGGACAGACTTCATGTATTGTGGGGATTCAGTAAGGTATCGCAACTTACGTCTCTTTACTCTAATTTCGATCATTTTTTAACTTAAGTAAAAGTAATTGGAATGCTCTTATTATAGCGGCAATAAAGAAACTTAAATTTACCACATTTTTGTACCCTTTTTGCATTGTAGGACTTTGGTATATCTGGGTTTCGTTGTGGCGTTTTTCACACGAGAAACAAAGAGGTTTATCGTGCACTTTCTAGCGGTTACACACGATTTCATGATGTCCCTACTCCAACACAGGCATGTTAAACATTTTGTACCATACGCCAATTATGGTATTTTTCCTACATTGTATAAACAGAGCCCCACTGGACAGTAATCTTTTTTATCGCTCTTTGCCGTGCACACAGCGCCGGCGTGATTTTCAGATTAAACGAGGCATAGCTTATCAATGATCAGCGACATCAATGGGTAATCAATGAGTAATCGAACGCAAAAATTGGTCCAGTGATTATTCATTGATGTCATTGATTATCAATCGATTACCCATTGATTAGTCATTATATTTACACTGTTTTTGTCAGCGGCAGGAGGAAATGATGTTGTTGAGATAAGTTAGAAAGACCACAATAAAGTTGAAATAAACAGAATTTGTTTTATTTTTCTTGGATTTTATGCCATTCAAAGACCTCGATAATGAATCAATGACCTAAAAGACTAAAATTTTGTAGAGCATCGATTAGTCATCGATTACTTATCGAGTATTGGCAATACGCAATTATTCAACTCATTGGTTGATTGACTGATTACTTATTGATGACCAATTTATTACATTGGTGTCATTGATGTCTGATAAGTTATCGCTCTTGGTGTGAATTCCCACGCGCGAAGCGTGCTATTGGCACACGCCCACTCTACGTTTGACAACTGCTCGCAGAGTTGACCATTCCAAAATAGGGCCGTTTTGTAGTCTTTTAGACTTAATAGTCACATTCGACGCTGCTCCAATACAGCAATCTGACTTTTGCCGCGCAGTCCATTGTCTTTCGAGACAGGAGACGACACAGGACAGTTTTGCCCTGTCACCTTAGAAATCAATCAGCCCACCTTTCACCAACTTTTGTCTCAAATTTAATCTTCCAGTCTTTTGTCGAGTACCATTCTCTCAGTGATTTAAATTGAGTTCCTTCACAATTACTTCGTAAAACTTTCAAACTTTCAACAACACCAATAACCAACGAACTTTCCTCTTTAGATTCTCTTGACGAATATCATAAAGGACAAAGGTTAGTTGGCAGGCTGCGTGATTCCAGGTTTTGTTATCATGTACTTATCTCACAAAAAACAGCGATCCGACAAGCGTTGCATCTTACTGTTTTGCGTATAATTCTATGAACAAAATGTACCTTGTTACCCGACCCAGAGCCGAGCTGTCAACGATTTTACCCGAAACAGGGATCGGCATCTTATTTCTGTTTGCAAGATTACTATTCAAACACACTCTCAGGTTATCAGGATAAAGGCAACGAAGACCTCTTTGAGATATCGTGACACTAACTCATATTCTCTTAACTAGTACTGTAAGCAAACCATGTGGGCTGAAAGAACACAAACCTCCGTATTTTCAGAATATCGCAGTTAATATTCCTTTTACGTCCTTTTAACAGAATGGTTGGACAATGTTTTTATACCAACGAACCAACAACGCCTGCGGAATGCTCACCAGATGGCTTGTGATGCTCTTAAGGAAGTTGATATTCCAGTCCTTCAAGGAGAATGCGGACTTTTTATCTGGGTTGACTTCAGAGAGGTAAGCGAAATATTACATGAGACCTTCCTTTTATGGGAAGAGGACGCGTGCCATCATCATCATCATCATCATCACCGTCACCATCAGATGATCACTACCGCCATCGCCATAACCCGTACCCTTACCATCATTGTCACCGTAATTACCGTCTCCCCCACCATCACCATTACTATCGCCAACACCACCATCCTCATCGACACCTCCACCACCATGACCATGTCCATATCCCTATCGCCACAACAGAAATACGTATGTCTAGTGACATAGTTGCGACATATTGATTTAATGAACCCATAAAATTAAAACTGGATTCTAGGGAAGTGCTCAGGGCCGATGAGTTATCAGTACTTTGGCAAAAGGCCCTAGCGATGTTTTTGAGCTACAAGTAACCTTGTAGGCAATGCGCAAACACGAAGGAGTCTTTCATCGTTACATCATGATTATAAAGATAGGCACGCAATGCGTGTAAGCACCAGGACAGTTCAATGCGTACGTGCGGGAACTCGTTAACTGACAAACTTTGTGTCCAGGGTTCTGCCCAGAACCAACTCGTGTACGTTCAGTATGCTTATATATTTAAAGCCTTGCACATGGACGCATTGTTACAGTATCAGGTTTCAATAACATTTGTTTACGTTTTCAGCGCAGAGTTGAAAAACTTTTTCCACAAATTCCGGGAAATTCTTGAACAAATCCTCTAACTCAGTTATTGATGGAGCATTATTGATGTTCTCTTCTAGTTTGTTCCATCTTCAACATTTGAAGAAGAAATGCAATTGTTTGAGCGTATGTTAGCTAATGGCGTATTTATTTTTCCTGGATCGTACTTCCGATGTCCCGAACCCGGCTGGTTTAGAATCATATTCGCCATGGATCCTGAAATTCTTCAACTTGGTAAGTAAACCGTGTGTTTCTTTGCTAAAGAGACCAGATCGCGAGAGAAACACTGCAACTGCTGGGTCGGAACGACGATGACGACAAAGGCAACTAGAACTCAACAAAACAAATGAGCAAAAACCATCGCTCTGCATGTACGTTATATATTACGATACATTGCCGTCTTACTGTTGACTGTAACTTTTCTCTAGTGTACATGTTCCAAGACTCTTGGCCAGGAATTCAGGAGACGAAGCTATTCAGTTTAGCCCACTGTGATAACTTTTTATCATAAAGTTACCAGATACTTTTAACTTGCCATAAACTTGTATCCGTCCTTTAGTTACAGGGTTGGCGCAGTGGTAAGGTCGCTCGCCTTCCACCAATGTGTCCCGGGTTTGATTCCCGGACTCGGCGTCATGTGGGTTGACTTTTTTAGTTTTCTACTCTGCTCAAGTCTGCTCTGAGAGGTTTTCCCTCTCCTCAAAAACCGACGTTTGATTTGAGCTGATCTGGAATTCATTTGGTTCTGCAACCTCGTTCGCAGGGTCTCTCTTCTTCGGGACGGGAAGAAGAGAGACCCTGGGAACGAGTTTGTTGATTCTGTTACAGAAGAGCACCTGTGCTCGGCTAGAAAGATTTGAGACTTAAAGAAACTGAATACTATCATTATTGAGAATAAATGTGATACCGAGTAAATGCATTGTGTCTGTAATACAGGCAACAGAAGCAAAGAGTCATTGAGATACTTGTAATATTTCGATATAATTCTAGATCATCATCAGACTAAGTTGGCATACAGGTAGCTGAGTTTAAATACTGTAAGATGGTACATTAGCATTAAAATACTCGTAGAAATGCAAAGCAAAGAAAATGCTATCAAGAGAATAGGCATAATTCCCTACTGTGTAAACCGATGTTCAAAGATGGTGTTGAACGCTTGATATGGTAAGCTTCTTTGTACAGTAATAGGTTCCAATTGTCATCGCTGTCTATTATGCTAGTGCTGTCACGCACAGTTTGGGTGAGAATTTTTTTTTCTCTATCTGCTAAAGTTATCAGCAGGTAATGGATTATCATTATTATTTAATTAATGCAACCCATTTTCTCCCAGGGTTGACAAGGATTCAGAAAACAATAAGGAGCGTACGTTCAGACAAAGCGAGAAGCCTGGGTGAGGGAGCTCGAAACACAGAGTACGTCCAAGACGGTATTGAGGACAGCAAAAACAGCGCAAACTTTTCAGCTAATGCAGATGGTGAATCACTCGAGGACTTGATTCGCAACTTGCACCGGCAGATAAAGGACAGTGACTGGCTTCAGGAAAATACTGCGGAGAAGTTGGCAGCAGAGAACCCAGAATTAGCCAAAGCGTTTTTACATCAAGACACAAATTGTACCAAGAAATGAGTTCATATTATTACCCAGATGTAAAAAGTACTGTATGCTTGAAAAGTTTGGTCACTCCCAGTTATCCGCCTCTCCCAACCCCACTATTTAACAGTTACAGCACAAGCGCGCGTTGGTTTGGAGATGATACATATAAATAGCCACGTAGCCGACCAACCTCGTTCCCAGGGGAAGGGAAGAGGAGAGACCCTGGGAAGGAGGTTGGTAGCCGACGAGCTCAGGGGAGTCGATTTGTGGTGATAGGTATTAATAAATTCTTTCCACCACCATCCATGTACCCTTCGAGATGAATACCAAGTGTTATATAATTACAAAAGGCCTGTGTATACATCGGGAATTGGCCGTGATAAGAACGGACGCCTGAAATGGAGTCCCGTGCGATGTTTTCTTAGCTGTGCGGAGCGCTCACGAAATGATCTGTTGTGGTCACCGTGGCCCTCCCAAGGACGAAGGTTACTGCAAAATACGGGGTACCTTGAAGCTGTATCTCGAATACCCTACTGTAGATATACGGCTACGTTCTCATTTCAAAGTGGTTCCACTTTCAAAGTTTGCACGTAACTTGCGCTTTCTTGCGTGATGCGTTTGCCATTCAAGATTTGTTTTACTGTCCGAAAATCGGTTGTAAAAGAACCTCCACTGAAAAGTTTTGTTGCACTCAGTCTCTATCAAGGAATAACACCAATCACTATTTTCCCAATAATGAATCGAAAAAATCAGCAAGGCATATTAATTTAAATGTTTTAGGGAGTTTTGATCCAACACAAGTTTTTCTTCCTTGCTGCGCAAACGAGGAAACATTTGCTGAGGAAGCAAAATGCTTCTGAAAATATTCAGAAACATTTTGGCTTCCCGGAAAATTTACTTCCGCAACAAATGTTGCGTGTGCGCGCAAACGGGGAAAACAATGTTTCCGCAACAATGTTTCCTCGTTTGCGGAGGGCTTTAGATATGTAGCCAAACAAAACAGAACAGATGAAGTGAGGAGGCAGTAGAAAACAAAAGAACAGATAAAAATTAAGAGAGGGTTGAAGTTAAAGATTAGTTTTATTCTTTCACACAAGATGAATTTTATAGCCAACTATTGTTGTGACTGACGTTTCAGAGTTTGCAAGCGATTTTGAAAATCGACACAAGCTCAAACAAGCAAGCACACTGTAGCGCTTAGACTGCAATGTTTGTACGAGAATGAGTATCATAAATAAACAACGTTCATCAACTAGTTGCTCTAGTCAAGGTCTTGATATTTTAAATATCAGTTTTGATACACATACTACCGAATGAACCAGTGAGGGTAGAAGACAACCGAAGTATAAAATGGAAAAGGAAACAAATTAATCTGAACCAAAGTACTAATGCATGGGGCCCGTTTCCCGAAAGTCACGTAAAGAGCGATTTCAAAAACTGCGATCCGCTTATTCTAAAAAGCTGACCTTTAACTATGATTTCAAGATACGAAAGGGCAAATTCGTTGCAAAATTTCATGTCTGGGAACGTCTCCGTCTTTAAGATACGAATGAAATTGTAGCACCCGAAATGCGCCCGAAAAGTTTCGGGAGTTTCGCGAAACGGGCCCCGGGCCCGAAAAGCCATTTCTACAGTGTTTGTAAAACTGCGACTCGCTTATTCTAAAAAGCTGGTCTTTTCAGCATGAATTCAAGATACCAGAGGGTAAATTTGTTGCAAAATTTCATGCCAGTTAACGTCTTCGTTTTTAAGATTTGAAGGAAATTATGACACCCGAAATGTGCCCGAAAAGTTTCGGGAGTTTCGAGAAACGCGCGCCAGGAAATAAAATTATCCATACCTTATCCTTTGGAAATTCCAAGGGGGAGGTGGGTAGCAAAAGAAAAAGCTTTTAAAGAAAAGTATGGAGTTAAATTGGAATTTCCGGAGGGGAGAGGGGGTGCAAACTGAAAAAAATCCTCTATGGGGGAGGGGGGTGGTGGTGAGTATGGATATTTCCTGGAACAGGATTCTTTTTAGGCCAGCTCATAATACTTGTGAGTTCTGGGATCAAAGTAACAGTTTAGGCATGGATCATACAACAAATCCAGCTCCTCCTCATCTGCTGGGTCATGATCTGCACTGATGCTTGGATTTTGACTTCTTGGTGGTGACAGGGCCACTGAGAGGGCATCCTTCTGACCTGCTAAAACGATTACAATATGCAATTTGTTATTACTGTTTGTTAGCTTGGAAGGTACCATATTTTTTGCATTATTTAGGTAAGGCCACTGGCCACTTGCTAAGAATCCTCTTACACATAGCCAGCAAGTATCTGGAAAAATAGATACTAATCAATAAAATAATCATTAAAATAATTACCAGTAATTAATTCTAGGGTTTCATTAACAGAAAACACAGGAGGGAATAGGGTTCTCAATAGGAGGGTACCCCTGGTAGACTTGGTTCCCAGCTTCAAATAACCATACAACCACAGAGTGTAACTATAGGGAGCCATCAGTGGCTACTGAAAATGTATCATTACTTTTTGTCTTGGTAAAAGAATTTCAATTAGAACTCTGATTTAATAGGCACCAAGTACTGGTCACAAGAAATGTTAGTCTAGCTGTAGATTCTGTCGGCTGTGTATTTCAAGAGAGAAAAAAAAAACGTTCTGATTTCAAATGAGAGCCATAAAAATGGCTTCCTTTGAAAGGGGGTGCAAAAACAAATACTTCTGCCCCAGATACAAACCAAAGTAGGTTCAATCACTTGAGTAAAAATCTAGGCAAAGTAGGTGACAGTGAGAGGTACATATAAATTCTGATAAAGTAGGTGGCAATTTTCACTGGTTGCTGGCTTCTAATGAAACCCCTGGGAATACTAGGCACTAACCCAGGGGTTTCATTAGAAGACAACAACCAGCGTAAAATGCTCCCTACTTCGTAAGAATTTACCTCTCACCACTGCCTACTTTGTCTGTATTTTCACACTTGTAAATGATTAAAAACATTCATAAGGTTGCCACCTTCTCTGGTTAGCTCAGACCGCTATTTCAAAAATTATTCAAACCCCTGCTAACCTGAGCTCATCTTTTGACTTGGCAGTACAATAGGTGGACTGAATACATCGGTGTACTCTCTGGGGTCCATTGGCAAGGTAGCTGTTAGGTCAGGCTCTGGCCCAGGATGCTGTCACAACAAACATGTCAAGATAAATTCAACTGGGTTATTTGAATATTGTGAATGAAAGTTGGGCATGACAGCTTCAGTCTACAAAGAAATGCCATGCTGCTGTTAAACATTAATCAATCTGTTTTTTTAGAATGTTTCCCAAACTTTCCCAAGGCTGTGTCCTAAGAAAAGCAATTGGATGCCTAAAATCTGTAAACTCTTGAAATCCAAGGTGCCCAATATACATGTTTGGTACAAAAACTATTATTTCCTGGTCGTCCAAAGGTGAAAGATAAGTCCCCAGGGGTGACCGGGTGCCGCTAGTGCACAGCCCTGTTTCCTTAAGATTCTAGCTCCCAATATACCTGACATCTCTTTTGCCCCTGTTGCCTCAAACTCTACAAAAGTAATGTCTTCATCATAATAATTTAAGAAGTACCTGTCTGTCAAAATGTACCAAGGCCTGACCAGGAAATATCTTTCTCTGCACATAATTTCATGGTATGCAACACCCCCCTGCTCTCACACTTACCCTCATTTCATCCAAGTAACGATGTGTCCTCTTGTCAGGAGGAGGTGGCTGTTTCCACGTTGAGCAACTTGTATCATCACTGTCATCACTCAGGGAATCCCCACCATCATTGTTGACAATATTTGGTTCATCTGATTCCGATATCCTACCAAAAGTCAAGTGGTCTTGGCCATAAGAGCTGTTAAACGATTGATCCAATGACTTGTCCAGCATGCTGTTACTCATAACAGATGTATCAAATCGCCATGAGCTAGCGTTTGATTGGTAGTTCCTCCATGAGCTTGTGTCTGATTGATAGTTTTTTGCATCATAAGGTTTGGTGTTGTTTCTACGTGGTGAAGGAATCTGTTAAACCAAAATAAAAACAAAATAAAGAGTTAATTAAAATGGTAACAATAATTTGTACTTCTAGCGATGTGATTGTTGAGCATGTCTTGCTTATTCTAGTCCACTGCATCTTGCATTAGATCTAGCCTCCAGTCACAGTTTAATGCCATGTGTGTGTGTTTTTTGTGTGTTCCTCTGAAGCCAGTTCTTGGATATACACAGGTTTACAGTGTAATAATAGGAAGATTGTTGTTTACTCGATTTTGAAGTTCATTTGCACTCATCAGCATATAAACACCAAAATGAATCTATAAATGAAAAAGAGTACGGCAAACTTGGTAATCTCTGAAAATTCGAGTGTGACAATTTGCGTAGTTTTAATGTGTGGTCCATAAAATATTCATACCCCTCCCACAGAAGGTTTTTTGTTTGTTTGCACCCTCCACCCCTCGGAAAATTACAATTTACCTGTAGCTCAATACTTTTCTTTAAAACTTTTGATGTTGCCACCCAGCCTCCCCCCACCCTTCCCCCTACTGGAATTTCCACTGACCCTCTGTGAGGAACTGCACAATTTGAAATGGATGTGTAACTTAACAAGATTTTACAAGGAATGTATGGCCACCTTCGCACTAACCACACAATTGCTCTTTGTTTAATAGTCAAAGTAAATTTTCCAGCAAGTGATGTCCTGCTGTTTTTCATGGTTCAACTGCTGAAGGTTTGTTATTGTTTAATAAGTGAAGTACTCACCTCCTTTAACAGACTGCTTCTGATACTCCTCCTCAAAAGCATTGAATTAGAAAGTGGATCAGGTTCAGGGCTTGGGGAGGGCAAGGGACTCAGTTTAGAGCTGCGTGAACTACACCTGGAGTTTCCACTTGTCTTGAGAAAGTTCTGCAAGTCATCTTCCTCGGCGGAACTTTCCCCTGAAGCTTTGTAAAAATCACTGTCATATTCAGATCTATTACTGTCTTTTCTTGACCGGCTTTGCTCCTTACTCTTGGAATCATTAACATCAAGTGGCTGTGAGATAATTTGGGTGGCTGGTTTTTCGTCAGCAGGACCTGTTCCTGCATTGGAATCTTGT
>OX419340.1:29875888-29888388 GCA_948470475.1 Galaxea fascicularis | reverse complement strand
TTACTGTACAGCCAATAATTCTTGGCTAAACTTACTTTTGTGTGCAGCCTCTAGGTATGGCGCAATACTGATTCCCAGTTCTCCAGGAGCGCTTCATGACCTTGCTCAAAACACTGAACTTGCTAAACTTCTGAATGCATTTGTTCATGAAAAAAGTGAGTAGCACTGTAAATAATACGGCATGTTGTACAATGTACATGTACACTGTAATGAGCATTTGGTTTTGCTTTGCTTTGCTGAGTGATTGCCCAGCAAAACTACAGCCACTTTTTCAACTAATGAAAAGCAAAGCCAAAACCAATTATTGTGACTTGCATGTATGCATTTTCCCATCCTTTATGCCAGTTACATGTAACTGCTTTTTATTGTGATTGGCTCATCGCACTGTTTCGGTCTGTTGTGATTGGCTAAAGTACAGTGAAAACTGCTCTATAGGACATCATGTAGTTGTATCCTTGGTGATTTGTTCATTATTGGTTATAGTGACCCCCTAATAAAGAGTATTAATGAGACAGAGTTTATTTCGTCTTATGCCTGCCTTCTCTGTGTTATCTTGATTGCTGTAGTTTTGTTTTGCTCATAGAGTAAAATAATATAATATCTTGTGAAGCTCAATACAAAAATTGGTTATGAACTTACCAACGGGGCCATCATGAATTCTACAACATTAAGATAAGGATGTTGGCAGGTAAAGAACTTTGCCCCGGAAGAAAATTTAATGTGAAGCAACATACTGTACATGTATAGCCATCCTCAAAGAGGTCTTCCAAAGGGTGGCCTAGTGTCACGTTGTTGGTTAGGGACAACTATCACTGTTACAAAGGAAACAAAAGAGAATTAAAAGTGAATTTTCCCTGTTTCAAACTGTCACACTTTTTTTGCCCTTTTCTGTTGGTTGTCAGTGTGTTGGGAGAATATAGTTGCCTGTTTTCCCCCTTGGAGGGCCTCCTTAAACTGTTTGGCTTTTCTCGCCCTACAGGTACAATGTACGTACACTTTATTTCAACTCGAATTATCAGAGACTGTAGCTCTATTGAGCTAATAATTATCTTCAAGAAAGAAAATACATAAGTCAATTAAATTATTAAATACGTTAATTAAAACTACTACAAAAAGTTCATTTACAATAATATTACTAAAAAGTTTATTTTCTTTATGGCTGTCTTAAAATCTTGACATGATGTTGATCATTGTTCTCTTACTGTCTGGGAGTGAATTCCAAACTTTTCCAGCTTGGCATCGGATGCACTTAAGTCCGTAATTTGTTGTTCTTGGTATAGGTAATGTCAGAATATTCTTTGCTCTTAATGAATACCCCGGTAAC
The DNA here is from genome assembly GCA_948470475.1 of Galaxea fascicularis. Taxonomy (NCBI): domain Eukaryota; kingdom Metazoa; phylum Cnidaria; class Anthozoa; order Scleractinia; family Euphylliidae; genus Galaxea; species Galaxea fascicularis. The sequence continues at coordinate 29,887,064 of OX419340.1, read as the reverse complement.
TGGAGTTTTGAAGCATGAAAAAATTATAGTCCATTCCACATTTTTAATGTTTTCTTCATCACCTCATTTTTATCAGAGCCTATCTGTGCAATTGGACACGGTATTGCTGGACTCTGTTCAGCGAAAAGAGAAGGAGGAAAATCCTGGAGTTTCAAGAGTTACAGTGTGACAGGGGTAAATGTGTTTATTACAACCACTGCCAATTTAACTTGCATTAATTTGTCAATTGCATCCATGTCTTTTTTATCACTGTTGTCTTTTTGTTTACATGATTACAATTTGGTAGCATTTTTGATAAATGAAACCATTTTTATGCATGCATTGTTATGTTCAGCCTTCAGTATTTGAATTAGCTCGTTCACCTGACTTTGCAAGTCTTCCTTTGATCATTGAAGACTGGATTAAGGATAATGGAGGAACATACAGTGGTGAGTTAAATACCTGTAAGATTTTATTCCATATTTACTACATGACAGTATGTTTTGAAACTCTAGAAACCATTATAAAAGAACTCAGGACATCTTTTCACTGGTAATCCACACTTGACCCAGGAGAATTTCCCAAAGCATTTCTCCCAGGGAATCCCCACAAATCCCAGGAAACTTTGTTATGTGAACAAACACATAACGTCAAATAATATTGCCTTTTCTTTTCAGCCAGTGAACCCGATGGAATGCACGTAATTATTGACAGGCATCTCATTACAGGACAAAATGACACATCAACCCTATCTGCAGTGCAGAACCTCATTCTCTTATGTAATGCAAGGTTAGTGAAATGTTCTGCATGGTTTGTACAGGGCCTGGAAATTCTGCCAGAAAGTACTTGAATTTTGAATTTCTGGAATTTGAATATTGCCTATTATAATTCCAGAATCCTTAGAATCCATTCCAGTTAATCTGCTACATGGTGTATAATGAATGGAATGAGTTCTTTGTTGTTTTTTTTACTCATCTCCAGTCTAACGCAAATATGATTTCTCATTCATTTCAGCAAGAACATTGAAAAAAAAAAAAACACTTTCAGAAGCCCCCCACCCCAAAAAACACTCACCCTTAGTCTTGCATTAGAAACGTCGGGAAGCCAGGATGGGGAAGAGTTTTCTTACCCATACAAAGCCTTTTCACAGACTCAAAATAGGCCTCAAAATACAACTAGTTTCAAAATTTAAACTACAACCTATACAAGGAAATCCATTCCTAATCAAGGTATAACACTGTCTTTTCCCCTTGTTCTAAAAAAATATCTGCAACTTTTTTTCCAGACAAGGGAAGACAAAGAGTTGAAGATTGATCTTGATGTACATTTCAAGGAATAATAATTATAGTTGGACTGTATTGATTTTTGAAAATAATGCTAATTAAAATTAACTTGCATAGCAGGCTCTGTAGTACTATGCAAATCAAGACCAAATTGCTCACCTGAGAGAACAATTCTCGTTACTCCAGATTAGTGCCTGCTATACAGGCTGGAATTGTTTACCAGGTAATAGGCACAATAGATTATTAAATTTCGTAAAAAGTGTCAGGGTGATGAGCCTTCAGTTAACTAAAAAAGTATACACTTTTCTTGATCTAGACGAATTTGGCCTCACCTCTCCATATGTTCCTCAGTGCACTACTGGGGTCATTCCTTGTATAGAAGAGAAATGGCCGACTACTGGGCGACCTGTTGTTAAGGTGTATACTGACTAATAAGGAATAAGGTACTTTTTGAACAGAAGAGATTCACAGTAGAATTTTATTTAGAAAGATAATTTTATTTCGTTCATTTTATCAGAGTTTGTTTACCGGCTTAACCCAAGACATCTTATTAATATTATAGTGTTAGCCTACTGGTACTTGGCACCGTTGAACTACTGTTAATAACAAGTTGAGTATTAGTACCCTACGTCTAATAACCAGCCCTCTCTGAATTAGAGCTTAACCATTGTCTTCTCTAATATGCACTCCTATCCCAAACCAATCCTATACTGAATATTGAATCTTTGACTGCATACATGTACATGTGCAGGGTTGTCGATAAGCACCGGCTCACGGCGAAATTTGCTGGCTGAGAGAGAGGTGATCACCAGGTGGATTTTAGCTGGTGAACACACGGTAACCCACCCCCTTGTTTGCTTAAGCCGGCTACGTAATTTCCTAGCTACAACCCTGCATGTGCATGTAATGGTAAAGCCTCCATAGGAAATCCATATAGGATTATACTTACCTAACGTTGACACAAATGACTACTAACCATGAATAGGCACAATATGCATTGTTCTGATGAGTCAAATGATAAATTGCCAAAACTACATCTGCGAAAATGTGCATCATGTCCCTCTGCACCTGTCTCAAAGACAAAGCACTCCTATAGCACCCAAAGTCCCCAGATCAGGTGGTATAGTTAAATGAAAAATGAACTGCTCCACAAACATGGCACACCTGCTACTTGAAACAAACTTGTGTGTCACCCCTAAGGAACTATCGTGCTTGTTCTAGTTATTGTCCTTTTCGTACCTTGTTGACCCTGCTATTTCATTTTTAATTCATACAGTCCCAGATTACACTTTTAAGCAACAATTGCATGAAAGAGAATTTAGAATTTACGACGGCACATTCTGACTGTAATAACCTTTAAAAAAACAAAACAATGGCTTTTTCTTGCTGGTGTTGAGAAAAAAAGTTGAATGAGTGTTAGACTTTGCACAGTTGTTACTTTTAATATGCAAAGACTATTGGAGACAAGTGTAATCTGGGCCAATATTTATGACATTATTTACACAATAGTATTACCAATTATAGCCACATGAATTAAATTTTACACCATTACAGTCAAACTAAGTGAAGCGTACCCCTCAAGATTGCATTAATGAATTGATTATTTGAAACTTGAACCCACTAGTCGTTTCGAGAATGCAATAATGAAATTGATTATTCGAATATTGAACTCGCTCGCTCGATCCAAGAATACGGCTAACGGGTTCCGTTTTCGAAAATTCAATTCACTATTGCATTCTAGGAAAGACCAGTTGGTTTGAAACCTACTAGTCGCAACAGTGAATTGATTTTTCGAAAACGGAACCCGTTAGCCGTATTCTTGGATCAAGCGAGCGAGTTCAATATTCGAATAATCAATTTCATTATTGCATTCTCGAAACGACTAACGGGTTCAAGTTTCAAATAATCAAATCATTAATGCAATCTTGAGGGGTACGCTTCACTTAGTTTGACTGTAACACACAATTTGTATTTCCTAATTCCAAGAATAGCTGCCTCGCAAATGCAACTTTTCCTATAACTTATAGAAATGATCTGAATTTATTATAGTACCAATGTCTGCTTCTGCATATTGCTTGATCAGCATTTTAAAATAAATTAAACAGAGAACTATAACATTATAAAAACCTTGCTATGTAATTTTAAAACAAATCACATACAAGGTGCATGCATCACCATATTGTCAAGAGATTAAATACAAATTCATGGCACATGAAAACATTACAGTAAGCCGGCTGCTTTGATCCACTATGAAACATGTAATGCTAATCCAATTTGCAAAACATCTGTATTACTGTACTAAAGAAAATAGCTTTGAACAATTTTCAAACTTTTGACTTGCCCCAGCTGTGTGGAAAGTACAAATATTTACAAAACACTATTAATACCATCACCCATACAAAACTATGAAACATTGGACTGACTTTGTAACACAGAGTGGCCAGCAGCGAGAGTTTCTCTCTTGGAGGGTAAACATAACTTTAGAGTGTCCTTGAGGTATTATTCTATACAATGAAATTAATTTTTCTTCTTAACCTTCTTCAAATGTAATTGCATCTTGGGTCAAAGAGAACTGTACAAGAGCAAGAGGTAGCACATTTTTAACAAAATAATGTACTTTCCTGTCTTGTGCCAGCTCAAAAAAGAAAGGACGAATCTATCAGAAGAGACTCTTGTCTCATTGTAATGTGGTTGTTTCTTTTTACATTTAAAAATGATAGGAAAATAACTATTTTCAGAATTGTTCACAGGAGTGGAACCTTGAGCCCTCGCTGAGTGAGTCCTTCAAATCGTTTGAAGGTGTAATTCAGAAAAACCCAGTCTTTTCCTCCAGCGACATCAGATTTTGTCTCTTTAAACCAGTCTGAAAAAAAAACAACAACAACAACAACAAAATAATCAGCACAACTAGAAAAAAAAGTGGTGGATGGGGACTTGGATATTAAATGAATAAGGGATGTTATTTATAACTACGTTAATAGCTAGTTGTAAATTATTAAAGACAAGTCGAGGATTCTAGTGCTCTGTTGCACAGACAGTGACAATGTCACCTTACTGTTGGGGACTTGGTAATAATGTGAAGAACAGTTCCACTATACCGACTGTCACCTGAGAGTCAGCTGACAGACTGACAGTCAGTAGGTGGAAGCTGTTCTTCACAATAAATAACCAGGGGTTGAGCCATGAAAGCTGGTTGCTAAGTACATGACTTGTGTACTAATGATGGAGCTAACCAGTCAAGTTCTACATTCAACACTTGCATCTTGTGAACTTGCCACAAGTTGACTAACTTGGACAAAACATGGTCTTTTATCAATGTCAAACTTTGAAATGCTATGTTGAAGCAGTCTTAATCGTAATTCACACCAAACACCCAAGTGTCATGTTTCCATGTTTTCTAATATGTCCACATTTAGATGCACCCATATTATTAATTTACACAAAAAACAAAAGTTAAGGAAGCTTACTTGAATCCAGTTCTGATTCTGGAAATTCATCAAAATTTGAAGTGTCATCAATGGATTTCACATGAATTGGAATGGCAGCAGGTCTGTCCCTATTATGTGCACAAACAATGACTTTCAGTTCTTCACAAGATGAATAACAAGCACGTAACTGAATAGACAAGACCACACCACACATTCACTATCATTGGGTTCATTCTTATGCTTTGCTTTAAACCAAGCTGTTTTTCACATCCAACATAGTTCTGTGCCAAGGCAACCTTACATGAACCTCAAATGTTTCACTACAATAACAATTTTGATGTCTAATCTTGGTTATTAAGTGCAAGATATGTGCAAGGTTTTAACAACAGTTAAGATGTTACCTTATGTTTTGCCAATCCACGCCATTGAAAAATGGGTGAGCTTTTATCTCATCAATGTTGCCAAGCCTCTTATCTGGATCGCAGCACCATCTTATAAGACAAAAAGTTTTAAGTACATGGATCCAGATTACCAAATTAGGCATATAACTGGTTCCCAACAGCAATTAATCACACGTCCTGACTGTCGCTACAGTTGATATGTAAAATTGTGGCAGTGGTATATGCAACATATTTACTATACACACCTTTCAATTAAGTCTCTTGCATTGTCTGAAATGGGCATCTCGGGAGGGAAAATAAGGGTCTCTCTCCAGTTCATAACTTTTTTGTATGTTTCTGAAAAATGGAAAATCTGAATTGTTTGTAGTTCAGTGAATCAATTAGAAATTAATTTTAGTGAGTTAAATAGACTACTAGATTTGGAATTGGCTTGTGTGTGTGCTACCCAAGACAGGCAAAATACTTAGTACTGTACATTATTCACTAATAATTTAGGAATGATATACACTGCTCACCTTGGGGACTTTCTGAGCAAAATGGAGGATAACCTGAAAGTGTACCACATTGTCAAATACTGAACTGGAAAATTACTTAACAGAAAAAAAAAGTCAATTAAATTATTGGAAAAAAAGATGGACTGAGATGACCCAAATATATAAGCGAATAATGAGTAAATAAATACAATGATCACAGTTTACTGACCATGACTGCTTACCTATGAGCATCTCGTACATAATCACTCCCAGCGACCACCAGTCACAACTTTTATTATAACCAGTTTGATGAAACACTTCTGGGGCTATATAGTCTGGAGTCCCCACAGTAGAATATGCCTACAAGGCAATATTTTAATAATATTCAAACAATAAGATAGGTCAAAGATGCAGCAAAAGTAAACTGTAAATTTCACAATGATGCATGTACCAACTGTCTCCGGTTCTTTTTCCATGTTGCTGCTCTGCCCTTTGTATCTAATGGTTCAGCTGATGCTGCAGGGAAGATGTCAAATTCATTTTTAAACATTTGTTATGCATGCCATTCAAAATGGTTTCCAAATTGCACCCCTAATATTTCACTAGTTTTGTTCATCTACGAGTTACAAATTTTGATTCAAACTACAAAAAGCATTTATCATTAACTGGCAGTAGTTACTGACTAGTGACTAACTGTGGTAGGAAAGGGCTTGTATTTCAAGACACAAGTCACAAGTGACAAAGTTTAAAGTCAAAGAGAAAACCATGAACTGTATTAAAGTGACAATAAAATTATTTTTCCTACGAGGCAAAATGCTTGGCCATCAACACACTTTTTGAAAGGTGCATAACCCATACCAGCCATTACAGCTGAATTATTTTGACTGAACCTTGATGTTTCAGGTAATAAAAATTATACATGTACATCTTGGCTGCTGTAGGTTCATGTTGTACCCTTGGTAAAACGTGACTATAAATGATAAGTTAACACTCATCCCTTTTTCTTTTCCTGCCCCTTGATTTCCTGAAACCAAACTTTTACTGCAAACCTCATGACTCTCTATGTCCTCCTATTGTTTTAATGTTAATCATGTACCATAACTAGTTTAAGTGTGGTAAGTGTTGAAGCAGTGTGAATTGTTTTTGAAGTGCAATTTATGTCTTGTTAGATAAGAATGGAAATGATAGGAGGCCGGATGAATTGTAACTACTTTTTATTGCTGTCCTGTAATTTCTGAAAATAAAAATAATAAAAAAAAAACACATGACTAGATGCAATGACATCCCTGAGGTGACAACGTGATGTACATGAATAAGAGGGGCTGCCACTGGTGACTATCACTGGCAGTGATTCAGACAAAATAATTAATTATTTAATATTTAATCTTCAAAACTGTTTTGTTTCCTTACTGAAATCTTTCATGTCACTTGGTGATATTTCTCTGTAGAACTCTGTTCTGTGTGCTTTTTTAAGACCAGTACAAAGACCAAAATCTGCTAACTTGATATGACCCTGTAAAAGGAACAAGAAACTCACTTTCAGGCAGGCATGCTGGTCATACCTTAGTTTAGCTTTATCAGACTGATCAGTTTATACATTCAACTTCAATTTGAAACTGTTGAGTGATCATCACAGACAGTCACACTATTTTCAATACAGACACCTGTAATAGAAACTAAACTCGAAGGTTTGGGTTGGTCTCTTGCCTTGCATGGCTAAGGACACGGATTATCCAGCGGTTATCTGTCACCCTCCACATACACTGTACATGCACTTACAACTTAACTTTTATCACCATCATAGCATTACACTTGTGAGTAAGCAAGGGCATACTGCTAGACACATACTTTACTATCCAAGAGTAAATTGTCAGGCTTTATATCCCTGTAAAGATACAAAATTACAAAAATAATAGCATGTACAATATAACCAATGAGCATCAAGTGCTAAGAAAACAACAGAGATATTAAGTGCTCAGTATTTGTAACACATGCTTAATTTATGTTCTAATAAGAAAAATCCTAACCAAATTTTGGGCTGTACCCATCTACTTTAATAATAATAATAATAGGCTTTATTTGAAGAGGGTGAAACAGTTAACAGTCCTAAGACACTGATGACTCTGTGGCCCTCAAAATCAAATAAACTCTAAATCAAATCAAATCAAATGTTGGTTTTTGAGGAGAGGGGAAAACCGGAGTACCCGGAGAAAAACTTCTCGGAGCAGAGTAGAGAACCAACAAACTCAGCCCATTTATGACACCGAGTGCAGGAATCGAACCCGGGACACATTGGTGGAAGGCAATTAAGTGCTCTCACCACTGCGCTGTGGTTCCAGAAAAAAAATCCTTCCCCCTCCCCACCCCACCAGGAATTCCAATTTAGTTCCATACTTTTCTTTTAGAACTTTTGCATTTTGCCACCCTCTCCCCCTTTGACCTTCCAGGGAGGGGGGGGGGGATATGGCTATTTTCTGGCACTGCATATGTGACCCTTCACGCGAAAAGGGGGCTTATCCAAATTTCACGCTAAGGCTATTTTCACGGTCTTGGCCGTGAAATTGTTAAAAAATTATTGGAATGTGAGTGAAATTTCCCTTTCACGCCGTGAAAAATTCACGACCGCCGTGAATATTTCACGCCGTGAAAAAGGTCAGTCACCGTGAAAATATTTCACACCGTGAAAAAAGGTCGTAGTGAAAATTTCACGCCGTGAAACAAAGTGAACTTCCTGCATAAACATTCTGTTGCCCTGAACATTACGCCATCATTATGTCACGCCGCCTGCAAAGGTTTTGCTGCAAGCATTATTGGAAGTCTTTCGGAATCGGCAATCTATCAGCGAATCGTCAACGTGGGGTTGGGCCCATTTTCTTTTTTGTTTACTTTTCTGTTTGATATTGTGGTTTCGGGAAAACAAAAGAAAACGAAATAACTGAAGAAAAAAAGTCGTAGATACTAAAACATGGAACAATACCTGACACCCGTCCAAGTCGATACACAATAACACAAGCGTTGCTTGTCTCGTTTCTCTGCTAAGAAGCACGCAACTTCAGTTTGCCGGAATGGGTTTTAAACGTTGAATATTTGTAAAAGAATCTCCATGGTAGTCGGATTTTTAGCAGTAAATCAAAAGAATAAACTAAGTAAAACCATAACAGAAATGAAAACGTTACGCGCTGTCTGTAGTAAGAATTAGATAACTGAGTTAACAGTTTACGGGATCAGTAAAAAAGTACATTCCCTCGCAGACATGAGAAACAGACACGTTTGGCACCACGGAGTCTGGCAATGTTGGCGTAGCCAGAAATCATTCTGTTCGTGAATAGTTTTTATTCACTTGCACAAAAGATTCAAAAGTGATTGGAATAAAAACTGGCAAGCTCCATTTGAAAAGAGTAGATTATAGTCAATTTGCGACATACTGAGTCGTGTAGTTTTTATCTTTGGTGTATTGTGGCTCATCATTTTTTAAAATTAAATTATAGATAAACGCATGCCAAATTTAACAAATTAAAACGTCTTTTGATTCCGCATTTTGAATTGAATGAAAGACAATAGAAAAGTAACATATTGCACAATCTTTCTCTCGGTTGCAACACGTCTAACCTGCGGTCAGCCTTTAATTTCTTTTCTATGGTCGCTCCCTCTGTAAAGAACGCCTGATCGCATATTACAACACGTCTGGCGGCACGAGTGAAACTTTCAAATTATTAGACCGTGACTGAACGTTGCTGTGTTAATGCGAGGCGCAGATACTGAAAGACGAAGTTTATACGCGATTCGAGGTTCCGCTTTATTTATTTATTCATTTATTATTTTTTTGCCGAGTGCTACTGAGTGCTCTAGTTTCGTGAACTGACAGTGGGGTGAACATTGTCTTATCGAGTCAAAAGTACCGGAGATCTGTGCCACCGTAAACTCAGGACACGCAACTCACAGTGGGAAACGACTTGTCGTGGTTCTTATCTTAGAATCATTTCCTCTCACGAGCGATGATCGAAATTTTAGTGATGGCATGAGGAATGCCAGCCGCTGAGCCAACACAGAAAGTGGGGGACATTTGCACGATTAGTTGAATGTCTACGTTTACATCGAAAAAAAACAATTTGCAGGGAACGGCAAGATAATAACAAACATCAATACTCGGACAATTTCAGTAAACATTTCCATAATACATGTGACCCAAAAAGATTAGTATTTCAGTAATGTCAACAAACCAGTGTAGATGTATGAAAAACTGAGCAGCAAAATAACCGATTTTACAATTCTTTTGTTGTTTTCAGTGGGTAGAATTTGATTTTTCCTGAGCTTTATAGCAATTATGTGAATAGTGTGTATTGTTATCTGTCTCGTTCTTCAAACGATGCTGCTACAAGAAGACAATAGTGGTCAGAAGTGGCGGGGTATTCAGCAGTTACTCCGACATCAGAAATTTCTTTACAATGTGACATTATTTTCCAGGCGTGAATATTCAGGAATGAAAATTGTTCTTGTTCTTCTTCTTCTTGGCGTCGATCATCTTTCACAGATTTCTCGTACCCTGCGATCTGGCATTCTTTTTGTCGTGAATGCGAAGACGGCGACAGCGCAGGAAAACAAAGGAGGCTAGATTACTATCATGGCGTGACTAATTTCTGAACAATCTGATCAATTTCACTCTGTGAACATTATTTTTCACTCCCAATTTCACGGCGTGAATTTTTGCCCTTCATTTCACGGCGTGAAAGTTTTCATTCATACATGGCATGATTAGTTTCACGCCATGAGTGAAAATTTTTTGTTGTAGAGTGATCACGGCGTTTCACGCCGTGAAAATTGAAATTCACGCACCGTGACCGTGAAAAAAATTCACGGTTTTCAGTGAAATCCATAAGCCCCCTTTTCGCGTGAAGGGTCACATATTCTTAGAAATATCTTTCACCTGTGAATAAATCCAACTTGGTGAATGGAGTCAATAGCAAGAACAGATTCAGCTATGTAAAACTGGGTCTGATCATCAGTAAAAGTGTCCTTCTTCATAAGCATGGTCATAAGATCACCTGAAAAATAATGTTAATGGATCTACTGATGAATGTGCACTCAGAAGGCTATCAGGGGTTTCAATAATATTTTAGTTTTGAAATAGCTGTCTGAAGGGTTGTTACGAGTTCGATTGTGTTGTGACGAGTGAGAAGTGGGTTGTTTGTAGACTAAACAGAACGCAGGGTTGTCGGAACAGCAACAAGGTTATTTATTCCAAAGAAAGTAGTAAACTCCGCACAAGGCTTCACAATAAGCTCACACTAGGCTTATAAAATTACACTCGACCTCCGTCAAACTTCGATACTCACGGCCTCTGCCAAATGTACACGACCTCTGTCACACTTCAATAAACACGGCCTCTGCCAACTGTATAAACGACCTCTGTCAACTTCAATAAACACGGCCTCCGCTAAACGCTCTCAGCTCTCAAGTTACTTCTCTTTACTTTCTTCAACAAACACTCTGCTTCTCTTTTCTCTCTAAGAGAAACTCCAAAGCTACACCGATGGGCTTATATCCCTTTTTAACCTAAAATTCTAGAACTTTCCGGCTCGACTAAATAAAGAAACATTACAATGAAAAACTAT